>PIJE02001589.1:0-28834 GCA_002895965.2 Coryphaenoides rupestris | reverse complement strand
TCTATATGGTGTCGTGTGTATCGTGTGCATCGTGTGTGTCGTGTGCATCGTGTGCATCGTGTGCATCGTGTGTATCGTGTGCGTCGTGTGCATCGTGTGCATCGTGTGCATCGTGTGCATCGTCGTGCGTGTGCATCGTGTGGCATTCGTGGTGTATCGGGTGTATCGGGTGGTCGTGCGTCGGTGCGTCGTGTGGCGTCGTTCGTGCGTCGTGTGCGTCGTGTGCGTCGTGTGCGTCGTGTGCGTCGTGTGTGCGTCGTGTGTATCGTGTGTATCGTGTGTATCGTGGCCATCGTGGTGTATCGTGTGTATCGTGTTGTGATCGTGTGCATCGTGTGTATCGTGTGCATCGTGTGTATCGTGTGTATCGTGTGTATCGTGTGCATCGTGTGTATCGTGTGCATCGTGTGTATCGTGTGCATCGTGTGCATCGTGTGCATCGTGTGTATCGTGTGCATCGTGTGTATCGTGTGTATCGTGTGTATCGTGTGCATCGTGTGTATCGTGTGCATCGTGTGTATCGTGTGCATCGTGTGCATCGTGTGTATCGTGTGTGTCGTGTGCATCGTGTGCATCGTGTGCATCGTGTGTATCGTGTGTATCGTGTGTATCGTGTGCATCGTGTGTATCGTGTGCATCGTGATATCGTGGCATCGTGGCATCAGTGCATCGCTGCTTATCGTGTTGTATCGGTGCATCGGTATCGTGTGTATCGGTGTGCGTCGTGTGTGTCGTGTGGTATCGTGTGGTATCGTGGTGCATCGTGTGGCATCGTGTGGATCGTGTGCATCGTGTTGTATCGTGTGCCGGTATCTGGTGTGTTATCGTGTTCATCGGTGTATCGTGTGCATCGTGTGTCGTATCGTGTGCATCGTGTGCATCGTGTGTATCGTGTGCATCGTGTGTTATCGTTGTGTATCGTTGTGTCAAACCAACAGTGATATTGAAGTGCGTGATAACAAAACTAGATACTTCCAAAAAGAACATTATCAAGAACATGTCATTCAAATATTAAATCATGAGTAATAATGAATCATGAAGTGGACAGCGGAACCATTCTCTGTTGATTAAAAAACGTCTAAAATCCGTTTCTCACCCGCCGCCGGCCCCCCGGACCGCGGGCGTCCCGGCGGGGCGGTGGGCGTGTACGCCGTGTGTGATCTGGAGGCGCTTGTTTGGTCAGCTAGTCAGCTAGTCAGCTAGTACTGCTAGTCTGCTAGTCGTGCTAGTCAGCTTAGTCAGCTAGTCAGCTAGTCTGCTAGTCAGCTAGTCAGCTAGTCTGCTAGTCAGCTAGTCAGCTAGTCTGCTAGTCTGCTAGTCAGCTAGACTGCTAGTCTGCTAGCCTGGCCCCAGAGCTCATCTCACGTACTCAGCTGACTTCCAGAAGTGGCCCGGGTGGGACAGCCGCCGGTTTCGCTTTGGAAGCTTCTCCAGCAAGTCCACCAGCTTGGAGAAGCTCGGTCGCTCCTCCTGCTGGTGGGCCCAGCAGAGGAGCAGAATGTCCTGCAGACACACACACACACACACACACACACACACACACACACACACACACACACACACACACACACACACACACACACACACACACAGCTGTCAGACACCATGGTCAAACATCAGGGCCGTGCTGATGTTGCAGGTTAGGATCTGTTGTTAAAGCAGAACTCAAGCGAGCGCTTCCCTGGACCGTCGTGATTTCTGGTTTCACGGCGTCTTATTTAAAACTTGGGAAACAAGTTGAACCGGAAAATTGCGACAGGCTTCAAAAATCATAGAACATAGAATGAATTATAATTATCAACAATTACCATTTGTTACTCTTCTTACCTTCTTCTAAAGTCTTGATTATTATGATGATGATGACGGTGATGGTAATGATAACATATAATAATAATAATGTTTCCATCTTGTACTCTGACTTGCTGCCACGTTGAGAGCTGTTGTGAGTCAGTTTGACAGATAGGATGTAATACTGAAGCTTCCTCCTACACAGAGGAATGTTTGGTGCTGCTCGGGTTCAGACGTCTGAACGCTCTGATGCTGACGGGAGAGACGACTTACTGGGAGTTCTCCTCAGATAAACACCGCTTTATTTTCCAGTGAAAATCTTCAAAACGCTGAATTACAATTGCAGTGTTCCTCCCGTGTCGTGTCTTGCCTCTGGCGTCCCTCGTTAACACCAAGCACAGAATTTCCAGTAATAATAACGGGAACAACTTGTCCTATTGATGTGTCCTTCCAATGTTGTCTTAAAAAAAGTCTAAATTCAATGACAACCAGTTTTGTTCCTGGGGTTTCATTTCCTCAAGCATAAATCAAGTCATTTTATTAATCAAGCGGTCAGATAAAAAGCTGAGATTTCAAACGAGCTAACAGACGCTCATTGAGGGCACACACAGCGATTCTGCTAACTGTCCGGTGTAACCCCCCCTAAAGGCCGACTCTGAGCGACGAAGAACCATGACACGTCCAACCTGGCAACCTGGCAGGCGTCTTACAAACACACAACGGCTACAGATGGTGAAGTGGGAGGAGCAGTGGAGAGGAGAGTGGGAGGAGCTTACGGAGATCTCCTTGCCCGTGCCGATCTGGCTGAGGTTGGGCTTGTGGCCACGGCCAACCTGCCACAGGATGACCTCCGCGGGCTGGCTCTTGTACGGCCACTCCCGCGCGTGAAGCTCGTACCAGATCGTCCTGCGGAGATCAGGAGGGCAGCAGCACAGGGGTAGTAAGACAACCATGGGCTGGACAGACCCACGTGTAACACACACATACACACACACACGACACACACACACACACACATTACACCAGCACCAGACTTGTGACCTCACGGTGACCTCACGGCATGTTGGTGAACCGTCGTGGTGTCATGGATGCAGACGGAGATCGGCCATTTTAAAAGGAAAAGGATGCAGCCCATGAAGTATTATTGTTGTGTGTCTGAAACGTACAACTCAGTAAGGAAACAGCTGGTTTGGGTCATTTAGTTCATAAAGCTCTTCAACTCCCTTTAAATCAACTCAATTGTTAATTATTCAGAAAAATCTAAAAATAGAAACAAGGGCAAGGACAGGCGACGGCGGCGGCGGCGGCGGGGTACAAGCCGACCTTAACTCGGTAAAGCGGGTCATTCTTCCCCGTTGTTGTTTCTTTACGTCAACGTTGAGGCCGATAAAAATAGCTCCTTTTGTCAGCGAGGGAACAATGGAGGGCGGGCTGCTGCTGATGAATATGTAAGAGCACCCGGGGCGTCACCTCTGGGGGCGCCGGGCCAGCGGAGCAGCTGCACGCTCAGCCCGTCAGGAGGAGCCGCTCCATATGGGCCGACCATCTGAACGTGCAATTGTGTTAGGAAGCAACAGAGCAGGATCCAGGCCAGCAAATGATTGGTTAATGGCAGCGAGAGGAAGAACACAGGCCGCGGGCGTCCTCGTGAACTCAGGCCAGGCCCGACTCCGGCGGAGACCGCGGAGAAACATGGACGCCGACGGAGCGGCCGTGACGTCTTCGCGCACGGACACGTGGGGCAGCCATTTTGTGAGATTGTTTTTTTTGCCACCAGCAACAGAAATGTAGCATAACACGTACAGTATGTAGCATTGAGGGCAGGACTTCAATGACCAGCCTATGGCCAAAAGTCGTTGATATGGAACAACTTTTGAAATAAAATGAACTACATGCTAGTCTCTACCCACCTAGAGGCCGATAGAGGAACTACATGCTAGTCTCTACCACCTAGAGGCTGTTAGAGGAACTACATGCTAGTCTCTACCCACCTAGAGGCCGATAGAGGAACTACATGCTAGTCTCTACCACCTAGAGGCTGTTAGAGGAACTACATGCTAGTCTCTACCTCCTAGAGGCTGTTAGAGGAACTACATGCTAGTCTCTACCACCTAGAGGCCGTTAGAGGAACTACATGCTAGTCTAACCACCTAGAGGCTGTTAGAGGAACTACATGCTAGTCTCTACCACCTAGAGGCTGTTAGAGGAACTACATGCTAGTCTCTACCTCCTAGAGGCTGTTAGAGGAACTACATGCTAGTCTAACCACCTAGAGGCTGTTAGAGGAACTACATGCTAGTATCTACCCCTGCCGCTTGGATTCCAGAGGCAAAAACTAAAGAAAATCTAAATGTTCTCTTCAACCTGTTAGCAGGTTTCATAGAAAGGTAAGAACATAAAAATCTCCAGAATGCAACCACTTTGATGGCTGTCATATCACGGTATGGATCTGGAGCTTAGCGGTTACTAGTGAACGGTACAACAGACGTTAAGTTCTATGGAACTGTCTATCTGTACAACCCATAATGTCTGGCCGCACTTTGCCAGTGGACCTCCTTGCTTCTTGACACCATTACGCTTTAAGCGCTCTCATGTGACCCCTCCTTCCTCAGCAGTAATTCGATGAAGACTCCATGAAGTGTGCAAACATTACGACCCCAGAGGGATCGCAATGTAGAGGGAAGTATCAGCCTTAAAGTGCCTGCCTGTGGTTAGTAGTAGCGGCGTGCGGATGAGCCTCGTCTGAAGAGGCCACAGACCGCTGGGACTTGCTTATGGAAATGAGCCTCCGGGGGAACGCGAGCGGCACTCACCCAAACGCGAAGACGTCCGACTGCTTGGAGAAGGGGAGCTTGTCCTCCTCGGTGTCGGGCGACAGCTGGCAGACGATCTCGGGCGCCAGGTGACACAGCCAGCCATTGGGGATCCTCAGCTTGTCCTCCCGTCTGCTGCACGGTGGAGAGAACGAGGCCTTCACCAGCCACCACGGAGCCATGGCTTTCAGCGGCTAGCTCTTCGGCTTCGTTCGGACTCAGTTTGAACCATTATTTTACTCCCAACGCACATAATTTGGGTTATGAGCCCTGCAGGTCAAATGTTTTGCTTTAACTAACCTCTTCAGGTAGCTCCTATCCGAGCTACAGCGAAGACAAGGGAATGGCACAATACTGAAATATTGGATTAAAAGAACAACATCAAATTTCAAAGTTCCCAGACGGAGAGTAGCTTCATGGCACGGTGAGGTGTGATAACAATGAGTACGTTTACATGCACACAATAATCCGATAACTGGGAATAATCAGGTAACGGTAATAATCTGATTTGACGCGTTTACATGCACTTCAGTAATCAGATAACCGAAAACCCAGGTTTACATGATTCAGTCGATTAGTTGGATTTCTTTCATGACGTTCATGACGTTCATGACGTTAAACTCAAACTTTCTCCGAGACCTTCTTAAAAATGTCGCCGTTCCTATACTTTTGTTTCCTCTTCCCTCCCAAAATGGGCTCTACCCACGGATCTACCGCTGCCGCTCGCCATGTTTGTTGTTGTCCTGTGGTTGACTGCATCCACGTTCAATCTACATCCGTTTCTTCTTCTTCTTCTTCTTGTTTTACGGCGGTCGGTACATCCGTTGACACATGCGCAGATGTAAAAGAATGAAAAGAAACCTGATTAACGTATACATGCGCCGAAGAAAACGGATTATTGGTCAGAAACCAAGCTGTGTTTATCGGATTTCTCATAAACCGATAAAGGCCTTTATCTGATAAAGGTCATCGGACTATGCTGTATACATGACCACTTGAATAATCAGGTAACTCCAGAAATCAGATAATGATCGGTTTATTAGTGTGCATGTAAACGTGCTCGATGTCCTGATTTCACACATACAACATTAAATGCCTCAACACACCCCAGGCCTGAGTGCTGATGGCTCTACCAACCATGACATGGTAACACCCATCGAGCAAACAAGGTTAACAAGATAAAGGACGTAAAGGACAAGATGAAGGACATCTGAGTAAACACAAAACTACCAACGTCTTCTTACATCTCACCACGAATGCACGTCTTTCCTGTTTTTCACACGCAGTCATAAGAAGCATTACCTGCCGGCTTGCAGAACACCCGATATGGTGAAGAGTCCAAAATCGGTGATGACTACTTTGCCGTTGTCGTAAAACACATTTTTGGACTTCATATCTTTGTGTAGGATCCCCTTGGCATGGAGGTAGCCCATTCCCTAGAGAGAACCAACAACAGTGAGGGTGAGGGTTAGGGAGAGGGTTAAGGGTTAGGTTTAGGGAGAGGGTTAGGGGTTAGGGTGAGGGTTAGGGTGAGGGTGAGGGTGAGTGTTAGGAAGAGGGTGAAGGTTAGGGTTAGTGAGAGGGTTAAGGGTTAGGTTTAGGGAGAGGGTTAGGGGTTAGGGTGAGGGGTGAGGGGTGAGGGGTGAGGGTTAGGGTGAGGGTTAGGGTTTAAGGTTAGGGGTTAGGGTTAGGTTAATATTAGGATTAGGGTGAGAGTTAGGTTTAGGTCAGGGGTTAGGTAAATAATAGGGAGTTAGGGTTAAGACTGCGTTACCTTTACCATCTCCTGGGCTATCTGGCGAGTCTTGTTGA
Source organism: Coryphaenoides rupestris (assembly GCA_002895965.2). Lineage (NCBI taxonomy): Eukaryota > Metazoa > Chordata > Actinopteri > Gadiformes > Macrouridae > Coryphaenoides > Coryphaenoides rupestris. The sequence goes on along the minus strand of PIJE02001589.1, from coordinate 22,421 downwards.
CGTCCAGCACCACCTTGGCATCCCGCACCACCGAGTAGAGCGTACGACCTTTACACAGACTGAGAGAGAGAGAGAGAGAGAGAGAGAGAGAGAGGGGAGAGAGAGAGAGAGAGAGAGAGAGAGAGAGGGAGAGAGAGAGAGAGAGAGAGGAGAGAGAGAGAGAGAGAGAGAGAGAGAGAGAGAGAGAGGGAGAGAGAGAAGAGAGAGAGAGAGGGGGAGAGAGAGAGAGAGAAGAAGAAGGAAGAGATGAGAGAGAGAGAGAGGGAGAGAGAGAGAGAGAGGAAAGGAGAGAGAAGAGAGAGAGAGAGAGAGGGGAGATAGACCTGTTGTCCTCCTAAACAACACTGTCTCTCCCAGGCAGGTAACTGTAGACCTGTTGTCCTCCTAAACAACACTGTCTCTCCCAGGCAGGTAACTGTAGACCTGTTGTCCTCCTAAACAACACTGTCTCTCCCAGGCAGGTAACTGTAGACCTGTTGTCCTGCTGAACAACACTGTCTCTCCCAGGCAGGTAACTGTAGACCTGTTGTCCTCCTAAACAACACTGTCTCTCCCAGGCAGGTAACTGTAGACCTGTTGTCCTGCTAAACAACACTGTCTCTCCCAGGCAGGTAACTGTAGACCTGTTGTCCTCCTAAACAACACTGTCTCTCCCAGGCAGGTAACTGTAGACCTGTTGTCCTCCTAAACAACACTGTCTCTCCCAGGCAGGTAACTGTAGACCTGTTGTCCTGCTAAACAACACTGTCTCTCCCAGGCAGGTAACTGTAGACCTGTTGTCCTCCTAAACAACACTGTCTCTCCCAGGCAGGTAACTGTAGACCTGTTGTCCTCCTAAACAACACTGTCTCTCCCAGGCAGGTAACTGTAGACCTGTTGTCCTCCTAAACAACACTGTCTCTCCCAGGCAGGTAACTGTAGACCTGTTGTCCTGCTGAACAACACTGTCTCTCCCAGGCAGGTAACTGTAGACCTGTTGTCCTCCTAAACAACACTGTCTCTCCCAGGCAGGTAACTGTAGACCTGTTGTCCTGCTAAACAACACTGTCTCTCCCAGGCAGGTAACTGTAGACCTGTTGTCCTCCTAAACAACACTGTCTCTCCCAGGCAGGTAACTGTAGACCTGTTGTCCTGCTAAACAACACTGTCTCTCCCAGGCAGGTAACTGTAGACCTGTTGTCCTCCTAAACAACACTGTCTCTCCCAGGCAGGTAACTGTAGACCTGTTGTCCTCCTAAACAACACTGTCTCTCCCAGGCAGGTAACTGTAGACCTGTTGTCCTCCTAAACAACACTGTCTCTCCCAGGCAGGTAACTGTAGACCTGTTGTCCTGCTAAACAACACTGTCTCTCCCAGGCAGGTAACTGTAGACCTGTTGTCCTCCTAAACAACACTGTCTCTCCCAGGCAGGTAACTGTAGACCTGTTGTCCTCCTAAACAACACTGTCTCTCCCAGGCAGGTAACTGTAGACCTGTTGTCCTGCTAAACAACACTGTCTCTCCCAGGCAGGTAACTGTAGACCTGTTGTCCTCCTAAACAACACTGTCTCTCCCAGGCAGGTAACTGTAGACCTGTTGTCCTCCTAAACAACACTGTCTCTCCCAGGCAGGTAACTGTAGACCTGTTGTCCTCCTAAACAACACTGTCTCTCCCAGGCAGGTAACTGTAGACCTGTTGTCCTCCTAAACAACACTGTCTCTCCCAGGCAGGTAACTGTAGACCTGTTGTCCTCCTAAACAACACTGTCTCTCCCAGGCAGGTAACTGTAGACCTGTTGTCCTCCTAAACAACACTGTCTCTCCCAGGCAGGTAACTGTAGACCTGTTGTCCTGCTAAACAACACTGTCTCTCCCAGGCAGGTAACTGTAGACCTGTTGTCCTCCTAAACAACACTGTCTCTCCCAGGCAGGTAACTGTAGACCTGTTGTCCTCCTAAACAACACTGTCTCTCCCAGGCAGGTAACTGTAGACCTGTTGTCCTGCTAACAACACTGTCTCTCCAGGCAGGTAACTGTAGACCTGTTGTCCTCCTAAACAACACTGTCTCTCCCAGGCAGGTAACTGTTAGACCTGTGTCCTCTAAACAACACTGTCTCTCCCAGGCAGGTAACTGTAGACCTGTGTCCTGCCTGAACAACACTGGTCTCTCCCAGGCAGGTAACTGTAGACCTGTTGTCCTCCTAAACAACACTGTCTCTCCCAGGCAGGTAACTGTAGACCTGTTGTCCTGCTAAACAACACTGTCTCTCCCAGGCAGGTAACTGTAGACCTGTTGTCCTCCTAAACAACACTGTCTCTCCCAGGCAGGTAACTGTAGACCTGTTGTCCTCCTAAACAACACTGTCTCTCCCAGGCAGGTAACTGTAGACCTGTTGTCCTGCTAAACAACACTGTCTCTCCCAGGCAGGTAACTGTAGACCTGTTGTCCTCCTAAACAACACTGTCTCTCCCATGCAGGTAACTGTAGACCTGTTGTCCTCCTAAACAACACTGTCTCTCCCAGGCAGGTAACTGTAGACCTGTTGTCCTCCTAAACAACACTGTCTCTCCCAGGCAGGTAACTGTAGACCTGTTGTCCTCCTAAACAACACTGTCTCTCCCAGGCAGGTAACTGTAGACCTGTTGTCCTGCTAAACAACACTGTCTCTCCCAGGCAGGTAACTGTAGACCTGTTGTCCTCCTAAACAACACTGTCTCTCCCAGGCAGGTAACTGTAGACCTGTTGTCCTCCTAAACAACACTGTCTTCTCCCAGGCAGGTAACTGTAGAACCTGTTGTCCTCCTAAACAACACTGTCTCTCCCAGGCAGGTAACTGTAGACCTGTTGTCCTCCTAAACAACACTGTCTCTCCCAGGCAGGTAACTGTAGACCTGTTGTCCTGCTAAACAACACTGTCTCTCCCAGGCAGGTAACTGTAGACCTGTTGTCCTCCTAAACAACACTGTCTCTCCCAGGCAGGTAACTGTAGACCTGTTGTCCTCCTAAACAACACTGTCTCTCCCAGGCAGGTAACTGTAGACCTGTTGTCCTCCTAAACAACACTGTCTCTCCCAGGCAGGTAACTGTAGACCTGTTGTCCTGCTAAACAACACTGTCTCTCCCAGGCAGGTAACTGTAGACCTGTTGTCCTGCTAAACAACACTGTCTCTCCCAGGCAGGTAACTGTAGACCTGTTGTCCTCCTAAACAACACTGTCTCTCCCAGGCAGGTAACTGTAGACCTGTTGTCCTCCTAACAACACTGTCTCTCCCAGGCAGGTAACTGTAGACCTGTTGTCCTCCTAAACAACACTGTCTCTCCCACGGCAGGTAACTGTAGACCTGTAGTCTGCTGAACAACACTGTCTCTCCCAGGCAGGTAACTTGTAGACCTGTTGTCCTCCTAAACAACACTGTCTCTCCCAGGCAGGTAACTGTAGACCTGTTGTCCTCCTAAACAACACTGTCTCTCCCAGGCAGGTAACTGTAGACCTGTTGTCCTCCTAAACAACACTGTCTCTCCCAGGCAGGTAACTGTAGACCTGTTGTCCTGCTAAACAACACTGTCTCTCCCAGGCAGGTAACTGTAGACCTGTTGTCCTGCTAAACAACACTGTCTCTCCCAGGCAGGTAACTGTAGACCTGTTGTCCTCCTAAACAACACTGTCTCTCCCAGGCAGGTAACTGTAGACCTGTTGTCCTCCTAAACAACACTGTCTCTCCCAGGCAGGTAACTGTAGACCTGTTGTCCTCCTAAACAACACTGTCTCTCCCAGGCAGGTAACTGTAGACCTGTTGTCCTCCTAAACAACACTGTCTCTCCCAGGCAGGTAACTGTAGACCTGTAGTCCTGCTAAACATGAATGAGAGAGAGAGAGAGAGAGAGAGAGAGAGAGAGAGAGAGAGGGGAGAGAGAGAGAGAGAGAGGGAGAGAGAGAGAGAGGAAGAGAGAGAGAGTAAACCTCGGATCAGGAGCTGTGCTAACCCTGTGCTAACATTAACATTATAATCAACTTAGTGGGAAAGGACAAATCAAATCAGACCTGAAATAGATCTTAAAATAAAATGTCTTAAAATGTTAATTTATATAACTGCTTTTAAAGTATGTTGCAGTGTGTGTCAATTGGATTACATCATGAATTATATCAACGAATATATTACTGCAAAGGATAATTATGATTTGAATATAATACGTGTATATGTAACTAGACCTGTAGTCCTGCTAAACAACACTGTCTCTCCCATGCAGGTAAGCAACTAAGGCCCTGGAGTCCTCATGCATATTCATCCCAACTGTCAGAATGACACGAAGCTATTTTTAGCAGCACGCTCCCCTGGGATGCTAATGAACTCCTAAAAGTCTAAGGTTGCCATGTCTAGGTTAAAAAACAATACAACATGCTAACCTTACATTCTGCGCTCATGAGACGAACAATGGAATGAAAGGCCGATGATGTATTTAATAAATACAACTCCTTAAACTCCTTAAACTCCTTAAACTCCTTAAACTCCTTAAACTCTTTCCTTCTGACGACCAAACAGCTGAGCATCTACAGATGAGAGCAGTGGCCACAGATGTGTGGCTTACGCTAGGATAAACTAGCGGGCGCTGATGACGTTTAAATAAAGAAATAAATTGGTCAATATTTCTCCCGAGCACAGACTGAACTGAGATTGAATTGATTTCAAGTCACTTTGGATCACTTGGCGTATTTCTGTGTATTTTCCTCTTCAGAGTAAACAGCTGAAGCGACAGAGACGTTGCGTTCCAGTCCTGCTAAAAGTTACGTTAATCCGAGGATCTGGAGGAGCTTCATGCCCCTCCTCCTCAGGATTATTGTGTTCTACACGATCCTGGGATTTGTCAACAAGAAGAACCTGTTTGATTTGGAGAATATGCTGATGTCGTTACCCATTAATGCTTCTCGGTTTTTCTCTGGGTTTCAACCATGTTGGAGATCAAGACACCATAAAAACACCTGTGTCCTCTTTCAAGAATGAACAGTTTGCGATGATCGCCAGAAGGGAAGTAGGCTATTGCTAAATATTTGTCAAGATGGATAGATGAGATAGATAAACGGTCACGGCCACGATTCAAGTTCTGTGGATAAAGATGGAGGGACACGGAGGAGGGCGGGTCCGTAGTGGAGGGCGTGTCCCTACCTGGTGATGATGGCCAGGTGGGGCGGGCTCATGCAGGCACCCATGAACAGAACCACGTTCTCGTGCCGCGTGTTGCGGTACGCCATCACCTCCCGCTTGAAGGCCCGCAGCTGGTCCTCGTTGTCCCGCTCGATGTCGATGAGGCGGAGGGCCACCTCGCCGTGCCAGCGCCCGTGGAACACCCGGCCGAAGCGACCCTTGCCGATCATCTCGCCGATCTCCAGCTGCTCGAAGGGCACGTCCCACTCCTGCAGGAAGATGCTGGTCTGGCTGGCCTTGCGCGGGAAGTTGCGCGCCGACAGCAGCGACAGGTTCATCTCCTCAAACTCGTCGCCCGAGTCTTCGTCGTTAGCCTCTTCGTTCTGCAGTGGAGAGCGAACCGAGAGGAACAACCGTTTGGTCAGCTGACACCACGGGTGCCAACATGTCCCTTCTGTTAGGACTAGGGAGCGATTTTACGAGACATTCTTATCCAGTAGCATGCAGCCGAGAAGGAGTCCATGTCTGCCGACATGAGGGATTAGACCCAACCTGTCGTCCCGGGAGTCAAAGCCTGAGCCACGATACGATTGTGTCCCGGCTGCCTGTCCTGTCGTCAGAATGTTGTCACTCATTCCTTCCCAAACGCGCGGCCGACACCTCGGCCGACACCTCGGCAGAGTATCAGCAGCATGTCTCCGAGGGCCGCTGCTGAAATTGTGTTTTTTGAGTCCAATAGATTTTTCCTTTCTACGTGTTCTAACTGCTCTCCATTGTGCTCCGCCACACGGAGTCGTTGAAACCACTGGCGTAAAATGAAAGGCTGCATATTTGAGCAATTATTCTCAAATAACAATTTTACAGACCGCCGGATATTCCTGGTTAAGAATAACATGCTTAGAAAAACGATTCACTTGCTGTGCTCTGGGCTGTAGAGAAGTCATTTGTCTGAAGAGCTTAAAGGCACATTGGTATGCAGCAATACATAATGATTCCACCGGAGACATTATACCGTGTGACCAGAATTGACCTGAATAGCTTACCGACTTAAGTAAAGACAAAGATTGATTTGGTCTAATTTAATTCGGATTATGATGCAGAAGAGCAGGATAAAATCATCAATTCACAAATGCCTGCTGTGAAATAACGAGAAAGATAAACCGTATATCACTTTTCTTAACTGGATCCTTTCTAATATCATATCATGATTATGATTATGAACTGCTGGGGGTGTATGTCGATTTTGACTCAACCTTTATTCAACCGGGTTACGCTCGCGAGCGTTAATCAGCGCACACATACGTGTTCTTATGAGGAACCTGCAGCAAACACACATCATCTATCATTTATATATTTATTATTTATTATTATTATTATGTTCAGTTGTTCTTGTTTAGGTATGTCTCTGCAGAGACACGCCTCTTATGGAGCTAATATGAAGTTAATAACAATTAATAATTGATAATAATCAAAGAGTAATAACAAATATGCCTCATCGTAGACGGAGGTGAAGATGGACGACTCACGTCTGATGTCGCCTCAACTTCAATTTGAAGTAACGGGTTTCCCTCGCTCCTGAAAAACACACACACACACACACACACACACACACACACGAACACACGAACACACACACACACACACACACACACACACACACACATACACACACGAACACACACACACACACACACACACACACACACACACACACACACACACACACACGCACACACACACACACACACACACACACACACACACACACACACACACACACACGCACACACACACATATTAGCCATGATGCTCTATCTCTCTGAAAGCGCTGAAGGGGGCGGGAGGCCTTCTGAGATGAACCCAGGAACCCCACCTTCAACGCCCCGCTAGTTGTTCAGTATTTAAACCTGAGGCCTTCTGAGATGAACCCAACAAGTCGCTGTTGGTACGGATACAGAAGGAGGACTGCCAAGTGCCCTAGAGCTTGGTCCTGATAGATCCACCGTTTGAACTGAACAAGGCGAGGCGTTATTAGTTCACTCGTTTAGAAGAAGCAGAAACATCTTTCTGGGGAGGCGTGTGTTGTGTGTGTTACTGGGAGCGTACGGCTGTAATAATAACGGTGATTCATGTTGTTTGATACGACTCAGACGGCAACACAAGGGAGGCCTCGCCTGTCACTCACAGCAGCATGAGGGTAGCACTTCTCAAAAGTGGTAATATTGATACCATACTACAAAAACATTACAATTATGAATACATACAGTATATTATGGGGACCTTGATTCACATGCTTTAAATATTGTAAATATCATCATGAGTCCAAACATGAATCTTTCACGTCCCTGGTGATTACAAACGGGCCATTATAGCCTATTGATGAAAGCGCGAGTCTGAGGACGCACAGCCGACTTCACAACAACTGACCATCGACAGAAGACTCTCCCCTGACCCGGCGCCGAGACGGATTGAGATTCTAATCTCATTAACATTTGGGTGGGAAGGCATCTTGTCCTTCCGCGTCCTGTCGTCGCCATGCGTGTGCTTTCCGTGACCGACGGCTTCCTCAAAGAGCGAGCGCACATCCACTTGGCGTCGCAACCGTAGCGTGAACGCAGGCCACGCTAACATTAGCGCTCTTAGTCCTCGTCACGTCCGCCACACACACACACACACACACTCACATGTCACCCAAATGTCTTTGCTCCAATAACTTCGTCTCACTGTCTGCTGCTCTGACCTCCCACTCGATACGAAGCCAGAGATATAAAAAGAACGAGGAGAGAGAGAGAGAGATGGAGAGAGAAAGAGATAGAGGGAGAGAGAGGGAGAGGGAGAGAGGGAGGGCAGGACGGGATGGAGAGAGAGAGAGAAGATAGAGAGATAGAGAGAGAGCAATAGAGCAAGAGAGAGAGAGAGGATGGAGAGCGGGAGGGATGGAGAGAGAGAGAGAAGCGTAGTGGGCGAGGGATAGAGAGGAGGAGGAGGAGGAGGAGGAGGAGGAGGAGGAGGAGGAGGGGGAGGAGGAGGAGGAGGCAACATGAGAGGCGTGGGGCCGTCAGGCGGGAGGAGACGCAGGGTCACTTCCTGTGGGAGGGGCTTCAGGCTGCTCACCCGTGCTCAGACAGGACCGGGTGGAGGACGACCTGCGGCGCTCGGCTGGGCGGGGCCTCGGGGGCCACATCTGGGCAGGGGCCCGGCAAACGGTATCACACACACACACACACACACACACACACACACACACACACACACACACACACACACACACACGTATTCCACATCAGCCAGTCAGTCCTTTATTATCCGCCGACTGGGATACATACTTAATGTCTTCAGATGGATAATAAAAGATATGATAATAAGTAATAAGAGAGAGCAGCTTGGGGCCACATCACAGAGATGGGAGGAGACCAGCGAGGCTTCAGGAGAGAAGAAACTGAAGAAGACTCAACTCTCATGCTGTGGATCTTCTGGGCTCTCTCTCTCGGTGTGTGTGTGTGTGTGTGTGTGTGTGTGTGTGTGTGTGTGTGTGTGTGTTCAGGTTGGCTAGAGGTTGAAAGGCAGCCACAGGTCAGGAGAGGTCAAACGTGACAACAGCTACTCAGTGTGGTGTGGCCCCAGGGCATTATGGGTAAAACAGCCAATCAGGAGCCACTTACCTGGAAATATAAACTGCTGCTTGTATTTAAAATAACTGGAGGCTGCAGAAGAAAAACAGGATTTAACACATGACCTCAAATACATGGCAACCCATTGACATGTCGGGAATTAATTGTGAATGAATGTTTAATTTGAGCTATATAAACTATATACAGTATGCAGTTCTTTAACAGTCCTACTTTGAATCATGACTTCATCAAATGAAATAAAGGAACCATCCTGTTGATGCTAGCCACGCCTCCGGGCCCCTACCTGTCAGGTTGAACTGTTTCTGTTGCCGTGCCGACTGCGGAGAGGGGTGGAGGGGGGAAGGGGGCGTGGCACTACTGGGTAGGGGCGGGGCCGGGGAGGAGGGCGTGGACGAGGTGGTGGAGGAAGGGTTGCTGCTGGAGTCGGGTTGATAAGGGACTGGAATGTGGTCCTGTGGAGAGATGGGAGGAGATGGAGGCTCATGGGAGGCAGAGATACACTGTAGATCATAACGTAGATGGGAGGAGATGGAGTCTCATGGGAGGCAGAGATACACTGTAGATCATAACGTAGATGGGAGGAGATGGAGTCTCATGGGAGGCAGAGATACACTGTAGATCATAACGTAGATGGGAGGCGATGGAGGCTCATGGGAGGCAGAGATACACTGTAGATCATAACATAGATGGGAAGGAGATGGAGTCTCATGGGAGGCAGAGATACACTGTAGATCATAACGTAGATGGAGGACGATGGAGTCTCATGGGAGGCCAGAGATACACGTGAGATTCAGTAACAGTAGATGGGAGGAGATGGGAGGCTCATGGAGGCCAGAGGATACACTGTAGATCATAACGTAGATGGGAGGAGATGGAGGCCTCAATGGGAGGCAGAGATCCACACTGTAGATTCATAACGTAGATGGGAGGAGATGGAGTCCTCATGGGAGGCAGAAGAATTACACCTGGAGAATCATAACGTACGATGGGAGGGGAGCTATGGAGAGCCTCAGGGAGGCAGAGATACGACTGTAGATCATAACGTAGATGGGAGGAAGATGGAGTCATCTTGGGAAGGCAGAAGATACACTGTAGATCGAATAAACGATAGATAGGGAGGAGATGGAGTCTCCATGGGAGGCCAGAGGTACACTGAGGATCATAACCGTAGATGGGCGAGTGGAGTCCTCATGGGAGGCAGAGATACACTGTAGATCATAACGTAGATGGGAGGAGATGGAGTCTCATGGGAGGCAGAGATACACTGTAGATCATAACGTAGATGGGAGGAGATGGAGTCTCATGGGAGGCAGAGATACACTGTAGATCATAACGTAGATGGGAGGAGATGGAGTCTCATGGGAGGCAGAGATACACTGTAGATCATAACGTAGATGGGAGGAGATGGAGTCTCATGGGAGGCAGAGATACACTGTAGATCATAACGTAGATGGGAGGAGATGGAGTCTCATGGGAGGCAGAGATACACTGTAGATCATAACGTAGATGGGAGGAGATGGAGTCTCATGGGAGGCAGAGATACACTGTAGATCATAACGTAGATGGGAGGAGATGGAGTCTCATGGGAGGCAGAGATACACTGTAGATCATAACGTAGATGGGAGGAGATGGAGTCTCATGGGAGGCAGAGATACACTGTAGATCATAACGTAGAACAGACTGGACGCCTGAAGGTCAACACCGGTCTGGGGCATCAAAGCATCGTAACAAAACCAATAGAAAAGACGTTACCAATATCATTTGTCAAAGTGACCTCATTGAGTCCATTCCGCCTCAGAACGTTCCCAGAGCGTTCAGCGTGCGACTCACCACTAATGTTCTGTTGACCATAACTCATATGTGATATGATATTGTTAACATGTGATATGTGATATGATATTGTTAACATGTGATATGTGATATGATATTGTTAACATGTGATATGATATTGTTAACATGTGATATGATATTGTTAACATGTGATATGTGATATGATATTGTTAACATGTGATATGATGTTAACATGTGATATGATATTGTTAACATGTGATATGTGATATGATATTGTTAACATGTGATATGATATTGTTAACATGTGATATGATATTGTTAACATGTGATATGATATTGTTAACATGTGATATGATATTGTTAACATGTGATATGATATTGTTAACATGTGATATGTGATATGATATTGTTAACATGTGATATGTGATATGATATTGTTAACATGTGATATGATATTGTTAACATGTGATATGATATTGTTAACATGTGATATGATATTGTTAACATGTGATATGTGATATGATATTGTTAACATGTGATATGTGATATGATATTGTTAACATGTGATATGTGATATGATATTGTTAACATGTGATATGATATTGTTAACATGTGATATGTGATATGATATTGTTAACATGTGATATGTGATATGATATTGTTAACATGTGATATGATATTGTTAACATGTGATATGTGATATGATATTGTTAACATGTGATATGATGTTAACATGTGATATGATATTGTTAACATGTGATATGTGATATGATATTGTTAACATGTGATATGTGATATGATATTGTTAACGTGTGATATGATATTGTTAACGTGTGATATGTGATATGATATTGTTAACATGTGATATGATATTGTTAACATGTGATATGATATTGTTAACATGTGATATGATATTGTTAACATGTGATATGATATTGTTAACATGTGATATGATATTGTTAACATGTGATATGTGATATGATATTGTTAACATGTGATATGATATTGTTAACATGTGATATGTGATATGATATTGTTAACATGTGATATGATATTGTTAACATGTGATATGATATTGTTAACATGTGATATGTGATATGATATTGTTAACATGTGATATGTGATATGATATTGTTAACATGTGATATGATATTGTTAACATGTGATATGTGATATGATATTGTTAACATGTGATATGATATTGTTAACATGTGATATGATATTGTTAACATGTGATATGTGATATGATATTGTTAACATGTGATATGATATTGTTAACATGTGATATGTGATATGATATTGTTAACATGTGATATGATATTGTTAACATGTGATATGTGATATGATATTGTTAACATGTGATATGTGATATGATATTGTTAACATGTGATATGATATTGTTAACATGTGATATGATATTGTTAACGTGTGATATGATATTGTTAACGTGTGATATGTGATATGATATTGTTAACATGTGATATGATATTGTTATCATGTGATATGTGATATGATATTGTTAACATGTGATATGATGTTAACATGTGATATGATATTGTTAACATGTGATATGTGATATGATATTGTTAACATGTGATATGATATTGTTAACATGTGATATGATATTGTTAACGTGTGATATGTGATATGATATTGTTAACATGTGATATGTGATATGATATTGTTAACATGTGATATGTGATATGATATTGTTAACATGTGATATGATATTGTTAACATGTGATATGTGATATGATATTGTTAACATGTGATATGTGATATGATATTGTTAACATGTGATATGTGATATGATATTGTTAACATGTGATATGATATTGTTAACATGTGATATGTGATATGATATTGTTAACATGTGATATGTGATATGATATTGTTAACATGTGATATGTGATATGATATTGTTAACATGTGATATGATGTTAACATGTGATATGATATTGTTAACATGTGATATGTGATATGATATTGTTAACATGTGATATGTGATATGATATTGTTAACATGTGATATGTGATATGATATTGTTAACATGTGATATGATGTTAACATGTGATATGATATTGTGTGGCGAGAGCGCACTCACGCTAAACGCTCTTCAGCAGAATCGGTACAAGGAAGTTATTTCGACTCGGGCTGGCAGTAATGATTATTTATTATTTATTATTGATTCTTCTTAGCAAATGTTTTATTGATTGTTGGATTAGTGATGAAGAGGTTGCAGCAGACCAGTGAGGATGCTGAAAGTGGCCGTCTCACAATCAGGCGAGTTGACCTGAGTGTGCTGCTATGACCTGCTGATAGCTTGCAGCTAGCTTCTCAGGAATGCCCTCAGATGCCTTCAGATGTGCCTTCACTTTCCCCCTTGACTCAAGTCAAACCTGCCGTTCTTCTGCCAGAAACCAACTGGCCGCCCGGTTCAGTATAATTCCAATCCCTGCAGTAGTTGCTAGAGCCTCATTCCTCCAGGCCAATGCAGTGATCATGAACTGGTCAAGGACTGCTGGTCTTCAGAGGTGTGACCATGCCCTCCACCTGGACAACTGATGCTCCTGTTCCTTCACGCTCCCTGCCAGCTCCGCCCCCCTCATATCCTGGATGATTTGGACATCCGTCATAGCAAGGATGAGGTTCCCAGAGTGCACACCTGAGCTGCTCCCCTCCTCAGTAGTTTCGAAGGAGCATATTTATCACTGGTTCCTGCAGCTGGCAGTATAGCATATAGGATAGGATATAGTACAGGATTTGTGTCTGTCTGTGTCACGATAGCCTTTCAGTAGCAGAAGTAGAGCACCGGGCGGTCGCTGCTCCTACCTATGGTGTCCTGTTGAGGACAAAGCTACCCTGCAGTACACAGAGGAGGACCTGTTGGGTCTGCAGCCCTCACCAGTGTACTGACATTCTACTGACCCACCTGGCGGCTGGGGAATTGGATGCAGTTTAACGTCTTAGCCAGGACAAATGGGATTAATTAAGTGCAATCTTCTAATTTCATATATGAGGCCTGGTGGTAATGCTTGGGGATATCAGGTGATATTGGGCCAGTAATCAGGACTGAGCGTTTTACCTGACAGAACGTCGAGTCCATCTTAATTGAAGTGAACGGTTTCCTGTGATGTGTTTTTGTGCTTAAATTGGCACCAACAAAACATTACTTTTGTGTTTTGTGATCCTGATAAATGATTACTATCCTATTCAACCATTTGGTCTAAAATCATTCTTGATAAACCACGTGCTAAAAAACATTCGGAAACATTAAACCAATAGATTATTTCACGGTTTCCACATAATTGTTATTTTTGCATATTGTTGATATTTACAACGAATGAAAAAAACTTTCCAAAACACACAACCACACGACGACACCACCGCAGAACCACAGAACCACAGACAGCACATGCCTGGACAGACAGACAGACAGACAGACAGGTCTGGCAAACACATCAATGTTGGTTATGAACACAGGTGAGCATTGATGAGGAGACAGACGGACTGACAGATGCCAAAGAATGAAGGTCTGTTTGTGGTCTGGACCAGGAAGGGAAATGAAAAGGTCATATGAAATGGGGACGGCGCCACGTGAAGACTGGGCGTCGTCTGGCGATGACATCATCATGCTCCTCCCCCCCCGTCCTCACCTTGGTGATCTTGTTGGTTTTAGGCAGGGTCTGACTGATGTGCAGGTCCGTGTACCTGAGCGGGTTGTTGATGTCGCATGGCACCGACTCGGTCCGGACCAGGCGAGCTGCCGTCAGAATCAGGAGAACAAGGAGGGAACAGAACCGGTGAAACAGAGGAGCTGCATGGGCCACGTCGCTTAGCAGAAGTCATGTGACCAAACTCTTCACCACGCCCCCTCGTGAGAAATGAACAAACTGTTCCTTGGTGCACGACATCCATTTGTTATCGGGGAAAACACACTCTCAGAGAGAAAAGATGTAAAACAACATGTCATGAAGAGTTGTACATCGTTTAGAGACGGCGCTCTGTACTTTAGCAGAGGAATCTTTAATTATAGACAGGGGTTTTTTTACCTTGAGTTGTCCCTTGGTGATCTTATTTTTCAGCAAAATTAAAGCAAGATGGGAAAGAAAAGGAGAGAATTAATTAATTTCAAATCTGATCGACCAAACATTTTCATGCTAGCACTGTCAGTCACATTTAGAATAATGCCACGAGAGCAGATGAGCTCATGTGAGAATAAGCTTTCAGATGTTCATTAAAACGTGCTTCAGTGTAATCGGTGAGTCATTCTCCCAAACCGAGACACCAGACTCCGGCATGGAGCCCACGTGAGGTTTATGCAGTTTATGCAATTCATCCACCTCTAAATTGACAAAAATACAAACATTATGGATTCAACTGGCTTTCCTCACTGTCATGTAATGCGGTAGCAGAAGTAGAGGAGGGTATGTTGGTTACGGTTGATGGTGTGTTGAGGACCCAAATGGAGGACAGCCAGACAGGTGATTGATATTAAACCCATCAGTATTTAATAAGGAACCTGGTACAGCTAACTTGAACTAAGACAAAGCACTTGAAAGTGACACAGAAGACGTAATAGAGAACCTAACAGGAAACAGTGACGCGGCCAGGACTGGGGAACAAGACTTCTATAGAGACATGAGGGGGGATTACAGATGAGACACAGCTGGGAGGAGACAGCACACATGGCAAACATAGAACTAGAACAACTAAACAGGGAACACAATACATAGAAATGCAAAAGACCTAACAATGGTAAAAGGTCACAACCATGACAATGTTACCTTTAGGGTTACCTCCTAACTGTGGTAGGAGGAGCAGAACAGGAGGTACCTCAGGGTTACCTCCTAACTGTGGTAGGAGCAGTAGATCGGGAGGTACTTCAGGGTTACCTCCTAACTGTGGTAGGAGCAGTAGATCGGGAGGTACTTCAGGGTTACCTCCTAACTGTGGTAGGAGCAGTAGATCGGGAGGTACTTCAGGGTTACCTCCTAACTGTGGTAGGAGCAGTAGATCGGGAGGTACTTCAGGGTTACCTCCTAACTGTGGTAGGAGCAGTAGATCGGGAGGTACTTCAGGGTTACCTCCTAACTGTGGTAGGAGCAGTAGATCGGGAGGTACTTCAGGGTTACCTCCTAACTGTGGTAGGAGCAGTAGATCGGGAGGTACTTCAGGGTTACCTCCTAACTGTGGTAGGAGCAGTAGATCGGGAGGTACTTCAGGGTTACCTCCTAACTGTGGTAGGAGCAGTAGATCGGGAGGTACTTCAGGGTTACCTCCTAACTGTGGTAGGAGCAGTAGATCGGGAGGTACTTCAGGGGTTACCTCCTAACTGTGGTAGGAGCAGTAGATCGGGAGGTACTTCAGGGTTACCTCCTAACTGTGGTAGGAGCAGTAGAATCGGGAGGTACTTCAGGGTTACCTCCTAACTGTGGTAGGGAGCAGTAGATCGGGAGGTACTTCAGGGTTACCTCCTAACTGTGGTAGGAGCAGTAGATCGGGAGGTACTTCAGGGTTACCTCCTAACTGTGGTAGGAGCAGTAGATCGGGAGGTACTTCAGGGTTACCTCCTAACTGTGGTAGGAGCAGTAGATCGGGAGGTACTTCAGGGTTACCTCCTAACTTGGGTTAGGGCAGTAGATCGGGGAGGTACTTCAGGGTTACCTCGCTAACTGGTAGGAGCGTTAGATCGGGAGTACTTTCAGGGTTACCTCCTAACTTGTGGTAGGGCAGCAGTAGATCGGAGGTACTTCCAGGGTTACCTTCCTAACTTGTAGCAGCAGGTAGGATCGGGAGGTACTGGTCAGGGTTACCTTCCTACTGTGGGTAGGAGCAGAGATCGGGGAGGCTTCAGGGTTACCTCCTAACTGTGGTTAGGAGCAGTAGATCGGGAGGTACTTGCGAGGGTTTACCCTCCTAGACTTGTGGTAGGGGGCATTAGATCGGGAGGTACTTCAGGGCGTTACCTCCGTAACTGGGGGTAGGAGCAGTAGATCAGGAGGTACTCCCCAGGGGTTACCTATGGAGGGGAGTCCGGTCCGCCACGCTGGATGATGAGCAGGTGACACGGAGGAGCTTCTTTGGTGCATTTGTTGTGGCACTTCAACCTGGACACATGATAATGACATGTTATCATGTGATAATGCTTTAACATGTGATAATGACGCTTTAACAAGTGATAATGACTTGTTAATATGTGATAATGACTTGTTAATATGTGATAATGACTTGTTAATATGTGATAATGATGCTTTAACATGTGAGAGTTGTTAACATGTGATAATAATTCTTTAAGATGTGATAATGATGCTTTAACGTGTGATAATGAGTAGTTAACATGTGATAATGCTTTAACACATGATGATGACACGTTAACACATGATAATGATGCTTTAACACGTGATAATGACACGTTATGTGATGATTAGTTAACATGTTATAATGGCGTTTTACATGTTATAATGGCATGTTAATGCATCATTAACACTATATATATATAGAATATAGTTAAGACATTAAATACACGTAGACAAGAACAGAACAGATCCAACCTTTCAGTTGCTGGACAGGTTTTCATACCAAAAGCTTGTTTGGATGAATTCCAGAATAGAAGGCACAATAATTCATGAAGAAAGGGTATTTTTATGGAGTGGCTCCTTAAAACGTACTTGCAGTTTTTACATTTGAGTCCAAACAGCATTCCCTTCCCACAAACTACACATGTCTGTGACATCCAGTACTTAGTGGAAAACCTGTAGCCAAAGACAACAACACCAACATGAGTTCAGATTAAACATTGTGTAAATAGGATTATGTATGCATGTATGTAGGAAATCACGTTTGGCATTTTGCAAATACATTTGCAAAACAGAAAGTCTGTTGTGGAAAAGTGAAGCAATCATCAACAGAACATTCCTCTCCAAACAAAGACATTCTTTAGTTGCTGCAACAGAACCCATGTCCGTGACAAGGGTAACAGATGCAATGCAGTGATTTGAAACCAGCCCAGTAAACCACACCAGGACGTCCTGAACAACAAGAACACTTGAAGATATGATTGAAGCAAGGTACATTCTCTGGGCCGCTGCCAGGGAGCTTGGGCTGGACAAAGAGTTTAATTAGGTCTCTCTTCTGATCACAAGGCCCAGAGTCACCATCTGATTCTGCTGTGTGTGTGTGTGTGTGTGTGTGTGTGTGTGTGTGTGTGTGTGTGTGTGTGTGTGTGTGTGTGTGTGTGTGTGTGTGTGTGTGTGTTTTGCATTGTGGTGTTCCCGCTGCATACGATGAACCACACAAATAGTTTTCCTCACCAACGACAGAACCTGCAGATGCGGTGCATTTAAAGTCATGAACTAGCCTAACTCCTCCGGCATTACAAGAGAAGATATGATATGCTCAGCATCAGTACGTCATCTGAAGTAACCTGCACACCGCTCCGTCACGTCCCTCATCTGAACACACCCGGCCTGCGCCGCCTGGGCAGGGATGACGTCGCGATGAACCCACCTGTGTTTTATTGAGTTCCCAAAGTCTCTCCTGGGAATCTGTGGAGACCAGCGAGGCACTGAGAGCGTGTCTGGAGAGAGACGGCAAAACAGTGGTCAGACATGAGGATGGAGGAGGGAGGAAGGAGGGAGGAAGGGAGGGAGGAAGGAGGGAGGAAGGAAGGGAGGAAGGAGGGAGGAAGGAAGGAAGGAAGGGAGGGAGGGAGGGAGGGAGGAAGGGAGGGAGGAAGGGAGGGAGGAAGGAGGGAGGAAGGGAGGGAGGAAGGAAGGGAGGGAGGGAGGAGGGAGGGAGGGAGGTGAGGGAAGGGGGTGGGAGGGAGGGAGGGAGGGACGGAGGGAGGAGGTGGGTGGAGGGGTGTTAGGAGGGAGGGAGGGAGGGAGGGAGGGAGGGGGAGGAGGTGGGTGGAGGGGTGTTAGGAGGGAGGGAGGGAGGGGTTAGGAGGGAGGAGGGAGGGAGGGAGGGAGTGAGGAAGGGGGTAGGTGGAGGTAGGGGGAGGGAGGGAGATGGTAGCAGGTTGGGGGCGAAGGAGGGAGGGAGGGGTTAGGAGGGAGGAGGGAGGGAGGGAGGGAGGAGGTGGGTGGAGGGGTGTTAGGAGGGAGGGAGGGAGGGGTTAGGAGGGGGGAGGGAGGGAGGGAGGGAGTGAGGAAGGGGGTAGGTGGAGGGAGGGAGGGAGGGAGGGAGATAGGAGGGAGGGAGGGAGGGAGGGAGGGAGGGAGGGAGGGAGGAAGGGGGTAGGTGGAGGGAGGGAGGGAGGGAGATAGGAGGGAGGGAGATAGGAGGGAGGGTGATAGGAGGGAGGGAGGGAGGGAGGGAGATAGGAGGGAGGGAGGGAAGGAGGGAGGGAGGGTGATAGGAGGGAGGGAGGGAGGGTGATAAGTGAACAGGGGAGTGCTGGGTTGGATGGGGAGGTGGGTGGATGGAGGGCTGTTGGGTGACTGAAGGTGAACGGTGGGAGTGTGTTCCTATTGAACCAGGATGGACATAAACCAGTGCAGTCTATGCAGAGTTAACCTCGGGAAAATATCCCAAAGACGACAACACTTAATTCAGATGGCTTTGCCTTAGACTGAGCACAGGAGATGAGATGAAATGGGAAAAAAATAAAAATATATCATTATTTAACATGTAACAGGCCTACTCATTATGTAATATTAATATGCTTATTTTTATACGCTTTTTTTTCATTATACATGACATTCCATAATTAACACAATGGCACAAATAAAATAATTAGATCGCACCATCAATCAACGTCGAACCAAAAGCATGGAAGGTCGCAGTCAGACGAGTGGTTGACTTTAATATGAAGGGTCTGTAGCAGCCGCAGTAACATAACCTCTTCCTCTGATAACACGCTGGCCATGATCAACACAAGGAGACGGATTAAGGGCCGATCAGTTCTCGTCTCTTCTGTTGACGAGCGGCCAAAGATGAAATATCGGTGCTATTTTGTTGTATATTCCATTTCATTTTATTTAATTTTTTTACACAGAATTTATATTTATAGTTCTATTTCTATTTTGTATTCTTTTATAATTACTGTCGGTTGTCGGGCGTTTTGCACAAAAGGTTTTTCACTCACTGCTTATACTCACGTGTAAATTGTGAAGTGACAATAAAATACTTGAAACTTGAAACTTGAAATCAATAGAAAGCAGCTCAGCACAGGTGTGCTGTACCTGAGGAAGACCTGGTAAAGTGCGCGGGGCGTGTTCTAGCAGCCCACCTTCCAGAATACCACCAGTAATGCTGCTGTGAACTGGGAACTTGGAGGGATGGATGGAAAATAAAGAAATAACTGAGATGAATCCGCATGCGGCTGCCAGTGTTGTAGTCACAGTAACGCATGTAAACAGTGTTTTCATCTTTATCTGTGTTGTGAGTCAGATCATAATCCACTCCCACTGACCTGGCATCCACTACAGCGACGACAACAACACAAGACAACACAAGAGAACACAAGACAACACAAGACAACACAAGACAGAGATTAAATAGTGTTGTAGGTGTCTTTGCCCTTCTGGATCACCACCTTCAGCTCCTTCTGAACCCGCCTCATCTGGTCTTTGTCCCCGTCTCTGAAGGCCCTCTTCTTCTCATTGAGCAGGGCCTTGATGTCTCTGGTGACCCACGGTTTATTGTTGGGGAAGTAATCAGTACAGGCGCTTTGGTGGGGGCGATGTTGTCTTCACAGAAGTTGATGTACTCTGTTACGCAGATCGTCGAGACATCGAGGTAGTCTCCATATTTCACAGAAAGCCCCGTCTGTATAGCTCAAGCAGGGCAGAGCTCTCCTATCCTTACAGACATCTCTTAGTCTTGATGTTGCCGGTGCTCGGACTAGAGGCTTGTACAGGGGCTGGAGGTGGACGATGTTGTGGTCCGACCTTCCGAGTGGAGGAAGGGCCGTGGCGCTGTATGCCTCCTTAACATTGGCATACAGCAGGTCCAATGTCTTGTTTTCCCTGGTGGGACAGTCCACAAACTGCTGGAAGGTGGGCAGTGTCTTCTTCAGGGTTACTTTGTTGAAGTCCCCGGATATGGCCATGAATGCTTCTGGGTGCTGAGTCTGAAGTCTCGCGACAACAGAGTGCGTGACGTCACTCGCCCGCTCCGCGTTCGCGGTTGGGCATATGTAAACACACAGGAGGATCACGTGGGAGAATTCTCTGGGTAGATAGTACGGTCTGAGACCGACCGCAAGCAGCTCAATGTCCGGGTTACACACACGCTCCTTCACCGTAACATGACCAGGATGACACCACTTGTTGTTAATAAACATAGCAAGCCCCCCACCTTTCCGCTTGCCGCTTCCGCGGTGTGTCCTGTCCGCCCGGACGGTCTGGAAGCCCTCCAGAGCGACGCATGAGTCGGGGAAATCGCCGTGAAGCCATGTCTCCGTAAAACATAACACGCTGCTCTCCCGATACACCCGCTGCGTCCGCAGCAGACCCGCTAGCTCGTCCATCTTGTTGTCCAGCGATCTCACGTTCCCCATTGTGATTGAAGGCAGAAACGGTTTATATCTCCGCTTCTTCTCCCGTAGTCTGCGTCCCGCTCTGCACCCCGGTATTTCCTCCTCAGTTCCCTCAGAATCACTGGTCTCACCAGGGTCGGTGTGGTAGTCCGTATCGTTAGCAGCTGTGACCGCGCGTAGACAAAGGGAGCTCCAGGGTGTAGAACCACCGCGGAGGCGCCATCCCGTATAAGTGTTCCCAGCATGAGAAATACGGCGAAAAACGTTCCAAAACTTAGCTGGCCGTAGGGTAGCACAACTATGGACTGAAACAAACTCAACTAAAACATTACTCTAGGACGAGTATCACACGAAAAGTAGGAAATAGTGAGGAGCTATGCTGCGTGGCTGCGTGTCGTACGCGCCCGGAAGTGTCTTGTGTTGTCTTGTGTTGTCTTGTGTTCTCTTGTGTTGTCTTGTGTTGTCTTGTGTTGTCTTGTGTTGTCTTGTGTTCTCTTGTGTTCTCTTGTGTTCTCTTGTGTTCTCTTGTGTTGTCTTGTGTTGTCTTGTGTTGTCTTGTGTTGTCTTGTGTTGTCTTGTGTTGTCTTGTGTTCTCTTGTGTTGTCTTGTGTTGTCTTGTGTTGTCTTGTGTTGTCTTGTGTTCTCTTGTGTTCTCTTGTGTTCTCTTGTGTTGTCTTGTGTTGTCTTGTGTTCTCTTGTGTTCTCTTGTGTTGTCTTGTGTTGTCTTGTGTTGTCTTGTGTTCTCTTGTGTTGTCTTGTGTTCTCTTGTGTTCTCTTGTGTTCTCTTGTGTTGTCTTGTGTTCTGTGTTGTCTTGTGTTGTCTTGTGTTCTCTTGTGTTGTCTTGTGTTCTCTTGTGTTGTCTTGTGTTGTCTTGTGTTGTCTTGTGTTGTCTTGTGTTGTCTTGTGTTCTCTTGTGTTCTCTTGTGTTGTCTTGTGTTCTCTTGTGTTGTCTTGTGTTGTCTTGTGTTGTCTTGTGTTGTCTTGTGTTGTCTTGTGTTCTCTTGTGTTGTCTTGTGTTCTCTTGTGTTGTCTTGTGTTCTCTTGTGTTCTCTTGTGTTGTCTTGTGTTGTCTTGTGTTGTCTTGTGTTCTCTTGTGTTGTCTTGTGTTCTCTTGTGTTGTCTTGTGTTCTCTTGTGTTCTCTTGTGTTCTCTTGTGTTGTCTTGTGTTGTCTTGTGTTGTCTTGTGTTGTCTTGTGTTCTCTTGTGTTGTCTTGTGTTCTCTTGTGTTGTCTTGTGTTCTCTTGTGTTCTCTTGTGTTGTCTTGTGTTGTCTTGTGTTGTCTTGTGTTGTCTTGTGTTGTCTTGTCTTGTGTTGTCTTGTGTTCTCTTGTGTTCTCTTGTGTTGTCTTGTGTTGTCTTGTGTTGTTGTGTTGTCTTGTGTGTCTGTCT
>PIJE02001588.1:105291-118368 GCA_002895965.2 Coryphaenoides rupestris | reverse complement strand
CAAAGAGGAGACATATTGTGCCACCAGGTGTGAGTGTGATTAGCCATTGCAAGCCGTTTCACAATTGCCGTGTGACTACCGTCTAGTGACATCACAAGTGGGAATGTCCACCTAGGTGTATATTCTGACGAGATCAGTTTACCCGTCGGTACAGTGCACCGGGGTAGGCTGGTATCTAGTGATCATACATCTAGGCGGACATTCCCACTTGTGATGTCACTAGACGGTAGAATACAAATATACGTGAGAACTGTGTGAACGCTGCAACAATTTTGTACAAAATTATTTCAAGGTATCTGTTCTGTTTGTATGTACAGTCTATGTACTCTCGCTCTAACTATGTCTGTCTCTCTCTCTTTGTTCTCTCTCTACTTCTCTCTTTCCTCTCTGCCACTCTCTCTCTCTCTCTCTCTCCCCCAGCTCTCTCTCCTTCTCTGTCTCCCCTTCTGTCTCCCCCTCTTTATGTCTCTCTCTTTACATTTCTCTCTCTATTTCTTCCTGTCCTCTGCCCCCCCCCATCCATCATGCCAAATCAGACAGAATCCCCATGATCTCGTCTAGTCCTTGTTAAAAGCACATATGTGTGAAAACAACAGACAATGACACCGCCCGCCGCCGCCGCCGCCGCCGCCACGCACTACCCTACGCGGGAAACATAATGATAATAATAATAATGATAATAATACATATGACTTATATAGCGCTTTTAAAGGGTACTCAGACGCTTTACAATGAACAATAAACATATAACATAAACGTACACAGATACAGAATACAGAATACAGAAACAAATATAGAGGCTGTAGAGTGAAAGAGAATGGTGGAGGTGGAGGTCAGATAGAACATACTACGCTCCTAATAAATAGCAACGTTTAGGTGAAGAATAGCCACGTGTGCCGTCTCTCCTCTTCCTCTTCCTCAGCCGCCGCCGCCGCCCATCTGTATTCTGCGTGGAACTCCTACGAGAAAGGGTTAATGAATTCCTCTCACAGAGAGATATTGCCATGGAAACAGCTGTGTGACTGCTTGCAGCTTGTATACACACACACACACACACACACACACACACACACACGCGCACACACACACACACACGCACACACACACACGCACACACACGCACACACGCACACACACGCACGCACACACACACAGGACGCGGAGAACGAGAGAAAAAAAAACAATGGTGGCAAAGATATATTAAAATTCTCACAGCAGAGGCTGGAGGAGATACATTTCGGGGTGCTGTTGTTCTTCTGTTGTTGGTGGTGTTGGTGGTGGTGTTGTTGGTGTTGTTGGTGTTGTTGGTGTTGTTGTTGTTGTTGTTGATGTTTTCCAAGCTGAGAGAGAGAGAGAGGATGAGGGACAGTGAGGGAGAGAGGGAGAGCAAGAGAGCGATAATGAAAATGAAAGAGAAAGGGGGAGAGAGAGAGTGAGAGAGGAGAGAGAGAGCGAGAGAGCGAGAGAGAGAGAGAGAGAGAGAGAGAGAGGAACACAAGCTCTGGAGTCTGGTTCTTCAGATGGAGAGAGAGAGAGAGAGAGAGAGAGAGAGAGAGAGAGAGAGAGAGAGAGAGAGAGAGAGAGAGAGAGAAAGAGAGAGGAACACAAGCTCTGGAGTCTGGTTCTTCAGATGGAGAGAGAGAGAGAGAGAGAGAGAGAGAGAGAGAGAGAGAGAGAGAGAGAGAGAGAGAGAGAGAGAGAGAGAGAGAGAGAGAGAGAGAGAGAGAGAGAGAGAGAGAGAGAGAGAGAGAGAGAGAGAGAGAGAGAGAGAGAGAGAGCAGAGAGAGAGAGGGAGAGAGAGCAAGAGAGAGAGAGGGAGAGAGAGAGAGAGAGAGAGAGAGAGAGAGAGAGAGAGAGAGAGAGAGAGAGAGAGAGAGAGAGAGAGAGAGAGAGAGAGAGAGAGAGAGAGAGAGAGAAAGAGAGAGGAACACAAGCTCTGGAGTCTGGTTCTTCAGATGGAGAGAGAGAGAGAGGAGAGAGAGAGAGAGAGAGAGAGAGGGAACACAAGCTCTGGTGTCTCTGGTTCCTCGAGGAGGAGGAGGGGATTGGTTGAGGTGGAGGTGAGTGATGGTGAGGATGGAGGTCCAGGTGGTGGTGGTAGTGGTGGTAGTGGTGGTGGTGGTGGTGGTGGTGGGAGAGGTGGAGATGAAGGTGGAGAACGTCTGGGTGAGGTATACTGTATGGAGGAACACATTCATACATGCATTCGCTCACTTACACACACACACAGTGTGTAATTGTGACAAAACATTTCCTTGGTTTTTACACACTCTCACACACACACACACACACACACACACACACACACACACACACACACACACACACACACACACACATTCAAGCATGCACACATACTCTCTTACACGCACATATTCTCACACACAAACACAAAAACACACACACACACACACACACACACACACACACACACACACACACACACACACACACACACACACACACACACACGCACACTCAGCCACATACACACATTATTCCAGCGGAGAATAATGAATGTAAAAATATGAAAGCAGGCCTTGCTGTTGACTGGTACTAAACAACAGACAGAGGGCTTTCAGCTGTTAAATATACACACTGAACTCATTCAAAGCGCGCAGGCACACTGTTGCTGCAAGCGCGCACAAAAGACATCAATTCCTATTCTTAATCACTTGATTCTCATTGGCTGCTCTTTAAATACCAACACGCTCCCGTCTTCGCTTAGGAAAACCTCGTCGGAAATATCGTGAAATAAAGTGCTGAGTTGGGACAATCCAATTCCAATAGATTCGCGGTCCGGGAACACACGGACTGTAGCGCGCTGTGCGGCCGCAGAGTCCGGCACTTCCCCGCGCCCCAAACGCTCCAATTGGACTTTTATGTTGAGTCGGCGAATGTCACTGTGAGAAGTTTTTTTTTGTGTTGGTTTTTCGGCACTTTGGTCGCTTAAGCAAAATACACCGTATTTACACTCATAAATATTTCTCCGCCGTGTTTTGAAAAGCTTTTAGGTCAATGGGCTCCGGGTTTCTTAAAGGCCGGCGGCGTGAACAGCAGAGTGGACATATTGAATGCTGCGTCGTCCAAAAAAAACACAAGAAAGTGCACCGCCGAATACAAACAGCAACAAAACGTCATTCTTGTTCATAAAAATGAATACTTGTATTAATTGAATGAACGCATAAAGTCTATATTATTACAATTATTATCATTACAAACCGAGTGTGTCACACCTTATATAGTTGTTTTTAAATACGTGTATAACACGTCCTGTAGAAGTCTTGTATCACATATGAGCAGACATGCTAAAAATATATGGGGACGGGGTTAAAATGACGAGACGCACAAAATTAAGAGTTGAGTTTGGAAAATGGGCACGCTGGCCAAAAGTTTGAATGAAAGCAACAATTTCATAACATATTATTCAATCTCAAACTATGGGGGAGAGCAGGTTGACCTCCAAGCTGCAGAATTGCTGAAAAGCATGCAGGGGGGTCATTGAGCACGACGGTGCTCCAAAACAGGAGCTGCTGCTACAGCACCACCCGCAGACACACTGTCACCTCCGGTCCAGACGCTCCCTGTCACCACCGCGGGGGCCTCCCTAGAGGCAGGACAGGAGGAGGAGGAGGAGGAGGAGGAGGAGGAGGAGGTGATGGAGGGGGAGGAGGAGGAGGAGGAGGAGGAGGAGGAGGAGGAGGAGGAGAGGAGGAGGAGGAGGAAGAGGAGGAGGAGGGAGGAGGAGGAGGAGGTGATGGAGGAGGAGGAGGAGGAGGAGGAAGAGGAGGAGGAGAAGATGATGATGGAGGAGCAAGAGGTGATGAAGGAGGAGGAGGAGGAGGAGGAGGAGGAGGAGGACGAGATGATGGAAGAGGAGGAGGTGATGGAGGGGGAGGAGGAGAAGATGATGATGAGGATGATGATGATGAGGATGAGGATGAGGATGAGGATGATGATGATGATGATGATGATGATGATGATGATGATGGAGGAGCAGGACGAGGAGGAGGAGGAGGAGGAGGTGATGGAGGGGGAGGAGGGGGAGGAGAAGAAGATGATGATGATGACGGAGGAGGAGGAGGATTCATGTTTTTTAGGTCATGTCTTTGTTGCTCATATCACCCAATATCAGTCGGATTCTTTTCTGTTCAGGTTTCAACAAACGGGTGTTTCCAGTACATCCAGTGACAAGGCGTTGCCTCTGTGTCTGCCACTCGTGTTGACCCCCAGTTACAGGACTTTATGAGGGGATGTACATTACTTAGTCCCCGCTCGTAAAGCTGTCCTTCCAGGGGGTCTGTCGGACCAGAGGCCCCTACGCTGTAGCGTCCGGATGTTCAAACCCGCGTTCCCCACTCTAATAGAAGCGGCAATTTACATACACTTGTCAGTCACAATTAAAAATAATGATTATATTTTTATATACATTTCCACATAAACCAGCCACCTCATTACTTTACACGTCGACTGGTTACATTTACACGCATTCATTGTTTGTATCGCTAACATGGACTCGCAGCCCAATAAAAAAAATGGCCACTCGGCATATTTGCGTTGCGCTAGCTAGCGTGTGATGTTGCCGCGTCGACGTCGGGGACATTGTGAGCAACGGTCGTTTGTCTTTAAGAGGCGTCGTGAGTCATCTGTAAGACCCCCCCGGTGGGGTTTAGAAGACCCCCCGGCGGTTCACTACTTAGCAGGTAATTGCATCGCCCTCCAGCAGATTGATCAACCTCAACGCGAGCAGCCGAGCGGAGCGACGTGACGTATCGCCGTAGCGCCCCGCCGCCGCCGCACGCACGCACGCAGGAACCAGCTGATTAGCTCGCTAGCTAGCCGTGGCGTAACATCTGTAACCTGACACCTGGTAAAAAAAAAACAGCATTTGAGTATAAATATTGAATTATGACGGCTATAAGAGCTAGAAGATAGTCGGTTAAAAGGGATGTTTCCTCTTCCTCGAGAGCATCAAGGCGTCATTAGGTTGTAATTAGGTCGGTGATATGGTTTAATGGATGTGTGTGTGTGAGTGTGTTTGTGTGGTGTGTGTGTGTGTGGTGTGTGTGTCTGTGAGTGTGTGTGTGTGTGGTGTGTGTGTGTGTGTGTGTGGTGAGTGTGTGTGTGTGTACTCTGTGTGTGTGTGTGTGTGTTACTCACTGCGTGTGTGTGTGTGCTGTGTGTGTGTGCACGACGGACACACACACACCACACACACACACACACACACACACACGACACATGCACTGTCTGCAGTGTGCACACACACCTACGCGTGTCATGCAGACCTACACACACACACACACACACAGGGAGGGAGGCGGGGAGGAAATGAGCGACCACTAAACGCTGCGTTACGGAGGAATGCATCGCTAGCTTCCTTCCTTGCTGACTGCCTGGCTGACTGCCTCACTGACCGCCTGGCTGACTGCTAGAGGAGGCCGGCCAGCTCGGGCCCGGCTGATGACCCCACGTCACGCCGTTACCTGCATCACGGTCGTACACTACGACAGCTCAGTCCGGTTTAACGTGTGTGTGCGCTTTTGTGTGTGTGTGTGTGTGTGTGCGTGTGTGTGTGTGTGTGTGCTTTCAGCACCATCCGCTTGACACACACAGCTTGGACTCCAGCACCTGGACACCACACACACAACCACACACACACACACACACACACACACACACACACACACACACACACACACACACACACACACACATACACACGCGACGGCGGGTCAGGGAGAAAGAGAATGTAGCTGCTGCAGGAACCACTTCCACATGCCTACTTCCTGTACTACTTCCTGTACACCTTCCTTGTGATAGGATGGTTCAGTGGCTGAATCCCCAATGGTTCTGGGGTCTACCTGTCAACATCCTAGAGCAAGACGCCCCCTAACCCCTACCTGCTCTTCAATTACCTGTATCTGAACTTCTGATCAACGTGCAAAATTACCAAATAGTAAAAGAAATAGTCACCATACACACTGTTGTTTCTGTTGCTTCACCTCCACAGACATCTCCCACAGGAGTAATCGTAGAATCCCCTATTGTGCCGAGATGGACTTTTAACAATCTACTCCAGGTAGCTTAATGCAAAAGGCATTCAGATCTATTTTATGGTTCAATAAAAAGAATCTATGTGTATCAATGAAAACGATCAATATACTAATATACTCTAAAATTCCAGCACTGAGATAAAGGCAATCTATTCTGCCTTAATGTCTGAGAGCAGCGTAGCTCGGGCCCCTAATTAGCTTCTCAGCTCTGAATGGCCCCATCACTCTGGTGCCCCTGCAGATGATTTATTATTTTCACACCCAACGCTGAGTAGACAATAGATGTTAACGAGCACGAGCATGCAGCTAAGCTTACTCGGACGCCTCAATTAATCTCTGAAGGAGGTGGGAGTTCGCGCTTAGGAGCGTGCGTCTTCGGCGGCGGCGCGGCGGCGGTGCGCTGCCCCGCTGTAGAGTAGCTTCCTAGCTGCCGGTGAGAGTGGCCCGCGAGTGCACGGCGCCACGGATTTACGATCACGCGTCGGCGGCGGCGGGGCGCTACGGCGATACGTCACGTCGCTCCGCTCGGCTGCTCGCGTTGAGGTTGATCAATCTGCTGGAGGGCGATGCAATTACCTGCTAAGTAGTGAACCGCCGGGGGGTCTTCTAAACCCCACCGGGGGGGTCTTACAGATGACTCACGACGCCTCTTAAAGACAAACGACCGTTGCTCACAATGTCCCCGACGTCGACGCGGCAACATCACACGCTAGCTAGCGCAACGCAAATATGCCGAGTGGCCATTTTTTTTATTGGGCTGCGAGTCCATGTTAGCGATACAAACAATGAATGCGTGTAAATGTAACCAGTCGACGTGTAAAGTAATGAGGTGGCTGGTTTATGTGGAAATGTATATAAAAATATAATCATTATTTTTAATTGTGACTGACAAGTGTATGTAAATTGCCGCTTCTATTAGAGTGGGGAACGCGGGTTTGAACATCCGGACGCTACAGCGTAGGGGCCTCTGGTCCGACAGACCCCCTGGAAGGACAGCTTTACGAGCGGGGACTAAGTAATGTACATCCCCTCATAAAGTCCTGTAACTGGGGGTCAACACGAGTGGCAGACACAGAGGCAACGCCTTGTCACTGGATGTACTGGAAACACCCGTTTGTTGAAACCTGAACAGAAAAGAATCCGACTGATATTGGGTGATATGAGCAACAAAGACATGACCTAAAAAACATGAATCCTCCTCCTCCTCCGTCATCATCATCATCTTCTTCTCCTCCCCCTCCTCCCCCTCCATCACCTCCTCCTCCTCCATCCTCCTCCTCCTCCTCCCTCTCTCCCTCATCTCTCCTCTCATCTCCTCTCTTCTCCCTCTCCTCTCTCCATCCTACATGATCCTCCTCCTCCCTCATCATCATCATCTTCCTCCCCTCTCCTCCTCCTCCTCCATCCCTCTCCTCCTCCCCTCTTCTCCTCCCTCCTCCTCCTCCTCCCTCCTCCTCTTCCTCCTCCTCATCTCTTCTCCTCTCCTCTTCCTCTCCTCCTCTCCTCCTCCTCCCATCCTCCTCCCCTCCTCCTCCTCCTCCTCCTCTCCCTCCTCCTCTCCTCTTCTCCTCCCTCCTCCTCTCCTCCTTCCTCCTCCTCCTCCTCCTTCCCTCCTCCTCTTCCATCATCTCTCGTCCTCCTCCTCCTCCTCCTCCTCCTCCTCCTCCTCCTCCTGTCCTGCCTCTAGGGAGGCCCCCGCGGTGGTGACAGGGAGCGTCTGGACCGGAGGTGACAGTGTGTCTGCGGGTGGTGCTGTAGCAGCAGCTCCTGTTTTGGAGCACCGTCGTGCTCAATGACCCCCCTGCATGCTTTTCAGCAATTCTGCAGCTTGGAGGTCAACCTGCTCTCCCCCATAGTTTGAGATTGAATAATATGTTATGAAAATTGTTGCTTTCATTCAAACTTTTGGCCAGCGTGCCCATTTTCCAAACTCAACTCTTATTTTTGTGCGTCTCGTCATTTTAACCCCATCCCCATGTCTGCTCATATATGATACAAGACTTCTACAGGACAAGTTATACACACGTATTTAAAAACAACTATATAAGGTGTGACACACTCGTTTGACTCGTTTGTAATGATAATAATTGTAATAATATAGACTTTATGCGTTCATTCAATTAATACTAGTATTCATTTTTATGAACAAGAATGACGTTTTGTTGCTTGTTTGTATTCGGCGGTGCACTTTCTTGTGTTTTTTTTGGACGACGCAGCATTCAATATGTCCACTCTGCTGTTCACGCCGCCGGCCTTTAAGAAACCCGGAGCCCATTGACCTAAAAGCTTTTCAAAACACGGCGGAATATTTATGAGTGTAAATACGGTTATTTTGCTTAAGCGACCAAAGTGCCGAAAAACCAACACAAAAAAACAAACTTCTCACAGTGACATTCGCCGACTCAACATAAAAGTCCATTGGAGCGTTTGGGGGCGCGGGAAGTGCCGGACTCTGCGGCCGCACGCGCGCTACAGTCCGTGTGTTCCCGGACCGCGAATCTATTGGAATTGGATTGTCCCAACTCAGCACTTTATTTCACGATATTTCCGACGAGGTTTTCCTAAGCGAAGACGGGAGCGTGTTGGTATTTAAAGAGCAGCCAATAAGAATCAAGTGATTAAGAATAGGAATTGATGTCTTTTGTGCGCGCTTGCAGCAACAGTGTGCCTGCAATGCTTTGAATGAGTTCAGTGTGTATATTTAACAGCTGAAAGCCCTCTGTCTGTTGTTTAGTACCAGTCAACAGCAAGGCCTGCTTTCATATTTTTACATTCATTATTCTCCCCGCTGGAATAATGTGTGTATGTGGCTGAGTGTGCGTGTGTGTGTGTGTGTGTGTGTGTGTGTGTGTGTGTTTGTGTGTGTGTGTGTGTGTGTTGGTTTGTGTTTGTGTGTGTGGTTGTGTGTGTGGTGTGTGTTGTGTGTGTGTGTGTGTGTGTCGTGTGTGTGTGTGTGTGTGTTGTGTTGTGAAATGTGTGTGTTTGTGTGTTTGTGTGTTTGTGTGTGTGTGTGTGTGTGTGTTTGTGTTGGGTGTGTGTTGGTTGTGTGGGTGTGTGTGTGTTGTGTGTGTGTGTGTGTGGTGTTGTGTGTTGGGTGTGTTTGGTGTGGGTGTGTGTGTGTGTGTGGGTGTGGGGGGGTGTGTGTTGTGTTGTACACACACACACACACACACAAACGTGTAGAATTGTTTCATCTGTTGACCTAAATGTGCAACGCTCAGTGTTCTGGTGTGTCTCCCCGGGCCCCGCGGGAGTGAGGGTCCTTTACTGTACGGAGCAGCGCCAGGGGAGGTCCCTACAAATGCCCGGCCCTCCCGGGAGTATAGGGTTCTGTACTGTACACAGTGGGGCGGAGCCACGGAGGTTCCTCCACCCACCTGGGAATACGGGGGTAGCTCACCGCTCCACCGAAGGGACAAGCCGAATTTGCGGTTATTGTTTAAAACAACAACACAACAACAAAAACAACAACAACGCAACGACACAACTTCGACGCGACACCAAACGTCCCTTTCTCATTCAGCTATACACACACACCGTGTATTTATGCGCGGCCACGGTGCACGGACAGCAGCAAATGTCAGCGGTGATTAAGATGTAAATGAAATGCGATGCATTTTAAACACTAGCCGGGATTGTGTATTATGCGGCGGCACCGCCATCGCCCTTTGTGCGGTGATGGTGCCCTGACCTCCGGCTGCTCCTTGAGCTCCCGCGGCGGAGGACGTTTATGGAAACTACAGCAGCACACAGCACACTGCTGGGCATCGATTGGTCACGACTAACATGGGCACTTGAGAAGGTGCTCTTGTGTTGTTGACATTTTGAAAATAGGTGAGGACATGAACATTATGAACTTCTCTTATTCCATAGTGGTGACCTAGATATTGAATTTGTCATTATTGAACCTTATTGAAGGTTATTGAATGATATTTAACATTATTTCACATTATTTAATGTTATTCAACATTATTTAATGCTGTTAAATGCTATTTATACATTTTATTGATTTATTCATTATTTATTTCTTGCTTGTTAATCTTAATTATTTTTGTTATTCATCATTATAGATATAGCGTTATGTATTTAGCACTATTTATATATTTTTATATTATTTTAATAACATTTTACAAAGCTTCTCAGATAAACGTGGCACATTTGTTTCCCACAGACCTCATCTGACAGACGGAGGGAAAAGTGTCGGTGACAAAACATGGCCGATGTGTGCAGATGTGCACGGCCCCCGCGGGGCCCCTTTAGTGCACGTGCTCCATTGATTTCCCAACAGAGGGCAGCGCCAGGGGGTCAGAGGTCACGGGTCGGCGGCCCGTGTCCTTGTGGGGATCGGCTGCCCTTTAAGACTCCTCCGAGGGATGATGTGTGTGCGCGGCAGACACAGGGGACACACGAATTACCGGCAGCATAAGGTTGGGGCTGCACACACACATACACACACACACATGCACACGCACACACACATACACACACACACATGCACACACATGTGTGTTTTCCATGTTGTTCGTGTTAACAGCATTCATGTGTTTGTGTTTATTGGCTCAGAAGACATGATGAGATGATCCTGCAGAAGGAGGTGGAGAGGTGAAGACTTAGCAGCACAAAAAGTCTTCTCATGTAACCCATTCACGTTTCACTGCCTCTTGCTACGAGCACGATACCATAAAGCTGGAGGGACCCGTGCTTCTGCATTCAAACCTATTTTCCAGATCTACCCTATAGTGATATCACAAGTGGGAGTGTCCACTGTCCACCCAGAGGTATGGTACGTACAGTATATAGTGACATCACAATTGTGACATCACAAGTGGGAATGGTCCACCCAGAGGTCCGTTATATAGTGGCATCACACTAGTGACATCACAAGTGGGAATGGTCCACCCAGATGCGCGTCTGTGTGCGCGCGATAGAGGCCTGCGGTTATTTTTGGCATCTCGCTTGTGTTTTGTCGCCCACAACAACACCACCACCACCACCACCACCACTCCCACCACACCCAGCCCCACCACCAACACCACCAACACACCACCACCCACCACCACACACCAACACACCACCACCAACACACCACCACCACCCACCACCACCCACCACACACCAACCACCACATCACCACCACCACCACCCACCCTTAATGTGTAAAGTATAATCACAGCTCAGCTTCCTCCTAGGGCCTCGAAGCGTCTGGTGGTGTTTCTATGGCTCTAATGAGACTGAATGCCAACGGCCCCTCTCCCACATGCACCCACACACACACCCACACCACACCACACACACACACACACACACACACAAACACACACACACACACACACACACACGATGGGGAATGCGTCGGAGACAAGGGGAGATTGATGCGGGAAACACAGCAGAGACGTCTCCAGCTGCCCGGTCATCGGGGTGCAAGAAATCCAAACACAGAGCAAGCATATTGTTTTTACTCCCAAAAATACAATGAAATCATATACAGTATATCCAGTATATACAGTATATACAGTATATACATATAATAAAAATACTGTGCATGTATTTTAGATACATAAACATGCTGCATAAACAATGTAATGAATTGTATTTCAGTCTTGCTTAAAAACCCTTCTCTTCATTTAATCAGAATACCATTCGGCCTCATGCAGAATAATGTGCTATATTCAAAGAGGTATTGAAACCATGATGATGATGATGATGATGTCGGCGATGCTGAGGGTGGGATGAAGAATTGGTGAAGCAGCAGCAGCAGCAGTAGGAACCAGAGAGGAGGGGCCGTGGGGATGGGAGTGGGGGGAGTGGTGGTGGTGGTGGATGAGGAGAGGAGGGGGGCAGAGATTGGGGAAACCCCCCTGAAATGAACAAATCCCGGGAGAGGAAGAGCGAGAGGGAGAGCGAGGCAGAGAGAGACCGAGGGAGAGAGAGAGCTAGTGCGCGAGAGAGAGAGAAGAGAGAGAGAGAGAGAGAGAGAGAGAGAGAGCGGAGGATTTCTGGGCAGAAGGAGGCCTCACTGTGGTGGAGAGCTGAACGACATCTGATTGGCTGCTGCTGCAGATTCACCCTGGCACAGAAACCCTGCTGCTTCACAGAGGGGAGGAGGAGGAGGAGGAGACACATCTAGGGGGTCGGGGAGAGGGAGAGAGAGAAATAGAAAGAGGGAGAGAGGGAGAGAGAGAGGGACAGAGAGGAGGGGAGAGAGAGAGGAGGAGAGAGAAGGAGAAAGAGGGAGGAGAGAGGAGGAGAGAGAGAGAGGAGAGAGAGAGAGGGGAGAGAGGAGGGGAGGAATGAGGAGGAGAGAGAGAGAGAGAGAGAGAGAGAGAGAGGGGGGAAGAAAGGGAAGGAGAGAGAAAGAAAGAGTGAGCCACCATGTGGAGAAAGAGGAAGAGGAGGAGAAAGAAGAAGGAGGATGAGGCGACCAATAATCATTACAAAACAAAAATCAGAAATTGGTTTCCTTTTATCTCCTCAATCAATTCAACACCACACAGGAGATTGAGATAGAGAGAGAGAGAGAGAGAGAGAGGGAGAGAGAGAGAGAGAGAGAGAGAGAGAGAGAGAGAGAGAGAGAGAGAGAGAGATAGAGGAGGAGAGAGGGTGAGAGAGGAGGAGAGATAGAAGAGAGAGAGAGAAGGGGAGAGAGAGAGAGAGAGAGAGAGAGAGAGAGAGAGAGAGAGAGAGAGAGAGGTAGATAGAGAAAGAGGTAGAGAGAGATGTGAAGAGAGGGGGAGAGAGAAAAAGAGGGAGAGAAAGAGGGAGAGAGAGAGATGGAGAGAGAAAAAGCCCACACTAGACAATAAAATGCTTTGCAATATGGTTGTCATGGAGACGGCATATTCGCCAGAGCGGCGTCACTCCGCTGACTCCTCCCGCGAACGCGGAGATAAAAATAGACGAGGCGAGAGAACAAAGAGCGTGAAAAAATACAGAAAATAATAAAATAATAAAGGGACGCATGTATGTCTGTGTGTGTGTTGTGTATTAGTTTTTCTCTTGGTGTGTGTGTGTGTGTGTGGGC
>PIJE02001588.1:97791-100291 GCA_002895965.2 Coryphaenoides rupestris | reverse complement strand
AAGAGCGGGTACTGGCAGCCGCCAAAAGGGGGTGGCAACGTGGCCTAGAAAGGAGATGGCAGGGTCAATCCTGTACACAGGGAAGATCTCCCGTCTCTCCTCTGCTCTCCTCTCCTCGTCTCTCTCCTCTCTCGTCTCTCCTCTCGTCTCTCCTCTCGTCTCTCGTATCTCGTCTCTCCTCTCCTCTCGTCTCTCTCCTCTCTCTCTCTCTCTCTCCTCTCTCTCTCTCTCTCTCCTCTCTCTCTCTCTCTCTCTCTCTCTCTCTCTCTCTCTGTGTGTTTCAGCGCCGCTATCGGTCTCCCCCCTCGCACCCGCGGCCTAACGCGAGCAGACAACTAGCCCCGCCCACCGCCATCCGGGCGATCGTGGTGATCCACATACACACACATACACACACACACACACAGTTGGGGCTGCACACACACACACACACACACACATGCACACGCACACACACATACACACACACACATGCACACACATGTGTGTTTTCCATGTTGTTCGTGTTAACAGCATTCATGTGTTTGTGTTTATTGGCTCAGAAGACATGATGAGATGATCCTGCAGAAGGAGGTGGAGAGGTGAAGACTTAGCAGCACAAAAAGTCTTCTCATGACCGGCGTGACATTTTATTAGTAAGTGGAGGACAAATGAAACATAGAAATGAAGGCAGAAGATTGGCATAAAGAAAATATATTATGTTATCAAGGCATAAGAAAACAGATGAAAATGTTAAAATGAAACTCAAATTAAGACACTTTGAATTGTAAATCATTCTGTCCCTTTTTGTCAAGAAATACATGCACAAAAAAATACAATTATGAATGTAAAAAAATATATAAAAATAACAACAACAAACCAAAGAGTACATGTATTTAGGAAGGACTAACCGCTAAACGTCGACTCCAGTTTCTGTAAATAAACGATAATGTTGACTCCAGTTCCTCTGCATGTAAATAAACGATAATGTTGACTCCAGTTCCTCTGCATGTAAATAAACGATAATGTTGACTCCAGTTCCTCTGCATGTAAATAAACGATAATGTTGACTCCAGTTCCTCTGCATGTAAATAAACGATAATGTTGACTCCAGTTCCTCTGCATGTAAATAAATGATAATGTTGACTCCAGTTCCTCTGCATGTAAATAAACGATAATGTTGACTCCAGTTCCTCTGCATGTAAATAAACGATAATGTTGACTCCAGTTCCTCTGCATGTAAATAAACGATAATGTTGACTCCAGTTCCTCTGCATGTAAATAAACGATAATGTTGACTCCAGTTCCTCTGCATGTAAATAAACGATAATGTTGACTCCAGTTTCTCTGCATGTAAATAAAGATAATGTTGACTTCCAGCCTCTGCTGTCACTCTGTCTTGTCTCTCTGTCTCTCTCTCTCTCTCTCTTCTCTTGTGTCTCTCTCTCTCTCTCTCTCTCTCTCTCTCTCTCTCTCTCTCTCTCTCTCTCTCTCTCTCTCTCTCTCTCTTTGTCTCATTCTCTCTCTCTCTCAGAGTCCCCATCCCGGGGCGATAAGTCAAAAAGAGAAAAGACAAGGAAATGTACAGTTTACTGCCGACGCGGCCGCGCTCCGTCACGCCTCCGTGGCGCGGAGTGTTGTATAATAAGCAGCGAGCAGCTGAAAGACAATTGATTTATAAATCTATCTCCTTGGGCGTGCCGGTATTGATAGACCGGCAGGCCCAGCGCACCTCGTTGCCGATATTGATCGCGTCGTATTTCAGGGTGGCTGGCGGTGACCTTACATAGTGTAACAGATTGCCTGAGTGTCACTCACTCCGCCGTGGGGTCGTGCCCTCCGCTGATGCAGACCATAACACTCAGCACATCCCATCAGGCCCCCGCTGTGTTCTCCACAAAGAGCACTCGCCCAGATTATCATTGGCAGGACACTCTCTCGGCGTAGCCACGGTGACGACGACGACGACAACAACAACGGCGACCGTGATGTACGCGTTTATATACGTTACGACCGCACCGGTGAAGCCGAGACTAAAGAGGACGAATGCTGATCGTGAAACTTTGACGGGGGGGGGGGGACACACACACACACACACACACACGATGGGGAATGCGTCGGAGACAAGGGGAGATTGATGCGGGAAACACAGCAGAGACGTCTCCAGCTGCCCGGTCATCGGGGTGCAAGAAATCCAAACACAGAGCAAGCATATTGTTTTCACTCCCAAAAATACAATGAAATCATATATAGACAGTATATACAGTATATACATATATACAGTATATACATATAATAAAAATACTGTGCATGTATTTTAGATACATAAACATGCTGCATAAACAATGTAATGAATTGTATTTCAGTCTTGCTTAAAAACCCTTCTCTTCATTTAATCAGAATACCATTCGGCCTCATGCAGAATAATGTGCTATATTCAAAGAGGTATTGAAACCATGATGATGATGATGATGATGTCGGCGATGCTGAGGGTGGGGATGAAGAATTGGTGAAGCAGCAG
>PIJE02001588.1:77791-92791 GCA_002895965.2 Coryphaenoides rupestris | reverse complement strand
TGTGTCTGTGTGTGTTTGTGTGTATGTGTGTATGTTGGTGGCTGGTTCAAGCGGCCTCACCTGGCCCTAGTCAGCTGACTAGACTCCGTGGTGCATTGTGGGTGATGTGAGGCACACAGCATGAACCAGCCGTCACCACCGTAGACATACCGTCTGTACATAGATGCAGCATTGGTCTTTTGGATGGTACGTCAACATCGCTGCCATATTGGAGAGGTCAAGACTTGCCTGTAAACACATAAAGCAGGATATTTTTTTTCTGTATAAATATAATTTTAATATAATCTCTATAATTATAATATATTATAAACTTAAAGACGCTTAAAAACTTGGGTGCTTTCCTATCAGGAGGCCCTAAACTTTGGAACAGCCTCCCAATAACCTTGAGGTCCTTTGTCTCTGTGGACGCTTTTAAAAAGCAGGCATTCAGGTAGCTTGTGGTATTTTATGTTTTAACTTCTCTCTTCTCTTCTCTTATGTATATTTTATCTGGTGTTCTTTATTCTTATTATATATCATGTATATAGATATTATAGAATAACAATACATACATAACAATAGGATTGGGTTGTTTTTTTTACTCTACGTATAGTAGATCATAAACCCTTGAACATAAAACTGCCTCTTTGAAATCAGTTGGGAGATGTAAACTTTATAGTGCTTTTGATCGAGAAAATACCACAGCTCCCACAGCTCTTCTGTGTTTACAGGCCAGTCTTGGCGTCTTGGTATTTATGTCCGCGTCTATGTATTCATGTTTATATGTCGGCGGATAACACCTGCTCTGGCTGTAACATCCTCCAATGAACTGCTTTAATAGCGTCTACCTGTGTCCCGGTCATCGGAGGAGGAGGCCCAGAGCCCAGCAAAGTCACTCAGCTGCGCCAAGGTGGGCAATACAATAAGTGCATTCACTCAGCGTTGGGTGGCCCCGGTGGGAATCCAACCCCTAACCCCCGGTGGGCTTTAATGCCATGCTCTACCAATCCTATTGATTGAGGGTGTGTTCATGATTGAAAGCTATTCAGGGTGAATCGGGGTTGTACCTTATTGATCACGTGACTGTCACTGGGAATAATATATGAAGGCCCTTAAAGTGTGTTTGTACTCCATAGACAAGGACAGCCTCCAGGCTCCTATCTCTCTCTCTCTCTCTCTCTCGCTCTCTCTCTTTCTTTCACTCTCTCCTCGCTCTCTCATCAAAGGCCATAGAACTCTCTCTCTCTCTCCCTTTCTCGCTCTTATTTCTATTATCCTGCATTCTTCCTCTTCCTCGTCCTCAGTGTGTGTGTCTCTCTCTCTCTCTCTCTCTCTCTCTCTCTCTCTCTCTCTCTCTCTTTCCCTCTCTCACTCTTCAAAGGCCAAGATTCTCTCTCAGTTTTGTCTGTCTCTCCTCCACTAGCCCTCCTAGGAGTGTCTCTCTCTCTTTCTCTTTCTCTGTCTTCAAAGACCATAGTTCTCTCTCCCTCTCTCTCTCTCTCTCTCTCTCTCTCATGCTCTCACAGTCTCTTGTTCTACCGTTAGCAGGATGACCCTATGACCTCTCTCCATGTTCTTCTAGAAGATCGGAGACTAAAACATATGGACTGTGATGTCGGTCAACCCGTTGGTTGTCATACGGCCGTTATGAGGCTGGAGATTTGCCTTCCACGGGACACCATTATTCTTTGCTACCCCCACCAATATACTGTACGGCCAAAAGTCTTGAATATTCAATCCGTCCAAACATTTTAATGCAAGACAAACTAGCCACTGGGATCCTAAAGAAATTAAGAAAAAATGTATTGGCTTTGTATTATGAAAATTAAATCACATTTCTCCCTGTTGAGTTGAAATGATGTTGGGTTATTCTGAGACCACCTACCACAGACCACTTAAAGAGAGACTCACAAACAGACAGTGATGGCTGCCGCTTGGTGGTGAAACATAACCTCCTGAGCTTCTGGTCAAACACGTTTTAGTCACCTGACAGTTTGACCCAACCGTTTGCATTCTCCAATTTGCATTCTGATTCATGGTTGCAGGTCATTGGTCCGTCAACCTGCCCGTTCTGCCCTTCGACAATTAAAAATCAATCCGCC
Source organism: Coryphaenoides rupestris (assembly GCA_002895965.2). NCBI lineage: Eukaryota > Metazoa > Chordata > Actinopteri > Gadiformes > Macrouridae > Coryphaenoides > Coryphaenoides rupestris. Next base: position 90,710 of record PIJE02001588.1, on the reverse strand, counting down.
CAATCACAGCTCCGGCGCCAGCCCGGCCCAAACTGTTGTGGGTGAGGCTCTCTGGTGCAATCGAAGTGTCTGGAAAGAGAGACTGGAAATCGAAGCTACATGACAATGGAGTCATTTATATTCAACAATCACCATTCTTAAGAAAATGGTAAACAAAAGCACAACTTTGTTGTTATACGATATTCCATAATGTATTAAGTTCCGTACAGTATATTATGTTATGTTTTATTTGGCCTTACCCAGGAGAAGTCAGTGAAAACACATTGATTGAATCAATTAGTTTGAATATTTGAGAAAAAACAAACAAAGACAAAGTCTAGACTTTAAGGTTTTGGTTCAGTAACCCAATTATCGAATATCTATTAAAAAAAAACGTATTAGATAACCAAGGGGCAATAAGTAAGGGGCAGGTTAATTCAGTTGTTTCCCACCCAAAGGTCCTGGGTTCGATCCCCAATGTCAATACAGTGTACCCATAGGCAACCTTGGGCAATATTCCCAAGCCCTACTTGGGCTCTCCTTACGTCTTAATTAGCTTTATCTGAAATCAGTGTCAATTAGTCTCTTTGGATACCTCCTCAGCTACAGACAATGGCAAAATAGTAAACAGTCGTGAAAGTAGAAATATAAAGTAACCAATAACATTGGTTTATTTATTATGACTTTTTAAACCCAGCTACCATGGGGGACATTAAAGAAGGTTCCAGATAATGGGTTCGCTTTACAGGGAAAAACTGCTCCTCTCCCCCCCCTCCCCTCCTTCAAATGGATTTGCATGAAGTGCTCTGAGCCGGGCCTGGCTCCTCTCAGGGCACAGGGGAGAAATCCATTGATTAAACAGGGCAGCCTGTATCTTCAAGCAGCCCCACTAGAAGCTGCACAAGCACTACATTAATAAGTGCTTGTGTCTTATTTTCAGTCCCGGGGAACTTTCATCAATATCGGCCAACGGTGGTTCATTATCCCCCAGACAATTGCTTTCCTTGGCAAAGAGACGGGACAGAAACAGCCGACGCCGCGGAGAGAAACTCCCCCTGAACACGCCGCCGTCGACCGGGGTCTCGCTTCGCCCGCAGAGCGCTCAACACTAAACTCTAGAGAAACCATACGGGGGGGCATTCGCTGCATCGCCGTAAACCCACCGCTGACCTCATAATCCCGTAGCCGCTCGCTGCCATAAGTCTCTCCCCGCGGCGTTTATACATGCGGGCATATTAAAAAACGGGTCGGGAGCCATCTGAGCCCCGGTGCGCTAACCTCGTCACCTTCGCAAATTAGCTTCCCAAACACCTGCGGGGCTTCAGCCTACTGTCCTTCTGCAGCGTTTAGGGGGGGCCTTATGCTCGGCCCTATGCCGGCGCCCTTATGCTCGGCCCGATGCCGGGGCCAAGCTCAGCCGTTCCACCAGGAGTCACTTCCCTCGGCTACGAGGTGCAGCGGAGCCAGTCCGATTTTTAGGGCTTTCTGAGTATAAAGCTGTCACCACCGCCGGGAGCCAGATGGATGGCGCGGGGCCCCGCGGACCGGGGCGGTACCAGTGGTACCGGTCCGTCTTGCGAGCCACCCCACCTACTCCCCACAGCCCACCCCCCCCCACCTAACCCTGCCCTCCCTCCCCACTGACGCACACACACAAACCAGAGACACACACACACATACAGTACTTTAATCATCATGATTTACGCCCGCTGCACTCTCCCCTCCCCGCTGCCACTCATGTGAGCAAGGTGACTTTACACCCAAATGAATTGAACCGGCGTCTGGGGTTGCTTGTTAGCTTGTCTAGTCACCTCCGTATTCACCACACACACACACCCCTTCTTCTTCCTCCTCCTCCTCCTCCTCCTCCTCCTCCTCGCTGTCGCACAGGTGTCCTGCAACCTGATGTCCATTAAGGCTCTACCTCCCCTCCAGGCACGGGGGGCGTGGAGATTAGCATATCATTAGCATGTCCGGATCTATTTATTTATTATGTCAAAAAAAGTGCATTAGCCGTAATATATCATTGCTCGGCATAATTGTGATTGATACGATCGATCACGTGTTCAATGTTCAATCCCCCCCCCCCCCCCCCCCCCGGGGAGCTAGCGTGCACCACCAACGACGGAATGAAGACCAATGACGTCCTTGTTGTGTTCTGAAGTGATGGAGCAGAATTGTTGTTGTTGTTGTTGTCGGGGAGGACTGTTTTTTAGCAACCAGTAAAGAGGAGGCATCGCAGAGGTTATCCACCCCACTCCCTGTGATGGCATTAGCATAAGCAACTCACTTTTTTTTCGTGCAAGCTCCGGCTTAAACTGCATCGGCTAATCAAGCAATTAAGGCGGTGTGTGTCCCGAGCCTTATTAAATGTGTTTACAGTTCGCCCGCGAAAGGTTCAGTTCCCTCCTCTTCGCTTCGCATTCACAAGTCAACTCGGTGTTAATGTTAAAGCGCCACACACACACATTTAATCTCACTTAGAGGGATAACAATCATTTCTCGTTTGCCGCCGGGTGAATTAACGTTGCGGCACTCTGCCCCCCCCCGGTACGCCGGAAGGAATTTGTTAAAAAAAGAAGTAGGCTAAAAGAAATAGACAATAATTAAATAACATTAATGACACGTCAAGCAAAAGTATTCGATTGATTACGTCATTCCACTAAAATGATTAATATAACTTCATTAAGTATTCATTAGAAACTGATTACTGATTATGAAATATTTCCATTCATTCGAATATGCTCCAGAATAGTCTCTGGGCAGGCATCAATCCAAGAGAAATGTATGAGGTTAAAATAAAAAGAAGAATAAAAAAAGAATATCAAAATGAGCGACTGTACTCCTTGCTGCGACACGGTTAATAAAATATACTGCAAAGAAATGAAACTACCGCTCTGTGCCAATCACACGGCAGAACTCGTGTGCATTCATTCACACGCATGGTCACACGCTAACAGGTTAACGTGTGTTTTGTCCTCAGCTATCATTAATGTGAAAGAAAACAACACGAGAACATCAATGAACACAAACACACGACAACCGCGCGAGAAAGAAGGAAGATGAGTGAGTTTCTGCATAATTGTGTGAAAGAAAATAGGCCAAGGCTAATCTGAAGCGTTTGAGCTCATCGTAGGCTAAGCGTAAGCAGAAGTCATTGCATAACTCTCCCGTTTTGTTTTTCGTTTAATTCCCGTTTGTCTGGCCGGCTGTTCTGTGGTATTTCATTTTTCGAAAAACATCCAATTCAAACAGAGGCAAGTTCCACTCAGTCTAAAACGGTTGCAGTGATTGTTTTAATGTTAAGCTCCCGGGTGTAGCGAGGTTTCAGGTTTACCACGTAAATAGATTGTGTTTGCAGGTAGATTCATTATTATAATTCTGTTTTCGTGTAAATGAAACATTTCGGAGGGAAAATCTCCTTCTGTTGCGAGCAGAACCTCGACAGACGTACAGATCCCTGCCTCCGGCAACATCACTGTTTGGAAACAATACGGAGTAAAAGGAAATGTGGCCGCCCAGTTCACCCACGTTTGAGCTTGTCTGCCATCAGACTCGATATTCATCTAAAGTCTGATGAGTGAGCCAATGACAAAGATCATTAAATCAGATAACGCATCCTTCTGAGGCAATAGTGGGTTCCTGGATTGCCTAGCAACAAGGTCAAACTAAAAAAAATCAAACACACACAGCATTCCTCACTGGTGTTGAGTCCTGTTCGAAACTATTTCATAAAAACAAAAATGTAGCCCATTGGTTGATATGACTCAGAGAAGGAAACCTGAGAATGGCCAAGGAACTGCCAAATCTACTATTCGAATTCCAATTAGATTTATGAGCAAAATGGAGGCTCCTTCTCTCTTTATGCAGGTTTGTCCTTTGGTACAAAATAACTCCACGTTGCGATGTTCTGTCTCGGTCAAATTTGTTTTAGTGCGGCTATTAATCTTGAGGGGGGGATATTTTATTCCTGTGAAAATGCCATTTGGGGAACAGGCAAGAGATTTGGATGAGAAAAGTTTCAGCATATAGGCTTACCGTCGGCTGGCGGTGGCAAAGCCAGACGTCTCATGCCTTCGACTTGAGTTTGAGTCTAATGCGAGGCGACCGGGAGTTTCTATTCTTTACGGAAGTTTTGTCCGCTTGAAGGAAAACTTTTAAGATGATCTAGGTTGGAGCGTCTGGCTCTTTAGCCCACGAGAACGTCTCTGTCCTCCCAGGCTGACAGCGAAACACAACACAGCCCAGTGTTGCAGCAAATCTAGATGTGAAGCAGTATTGTATTTTTTAAAACAGGTATACATCTTGGTATAACATCTAGAATTAGAGGACCAGAGGTTTTTATTGATTGTTGTTGTAGTGACCTGGCAAAAGTACCGGTCAGTTCAATGGAATAGGCTACAAAGCAAACACAACCAACTTCAAACTGCTTTCATAGCAGCCATGGTTGAATCCAAGCAACTTTATTAACATCTATACTTCACAGCAGTCCAATTTGAATGTGTTTTCCGTAATTACCGTGTTTAAATATTTACATTTACATTATCTTATAGTATGACTCATGCACTGCAGAAGTGTATGCGGGACGCGATCCTATTTGAACGTTGAGCTGTTATGAATTCCACAGTTTAACACACTTGGACCGATATGCACACTTGTGTGTATGCATGTGTGTGTGTTCTGCGTTTGTGGATGTGTGTGTGTGCGTGTGTGTGTGTGTGTGTGTGTGTGTGTGTGTAGTGTGTGTGTGTGTGGGGGGGGGGGGGGGGGGAGAGTGGGTAGGTGGTCGTGTGTGTGTGTGTGTGTGTGTGTGTGTGTAGCATGTGTGTGTGTGTGTGGGGGGGGGGGGGGGGGGGGGGGAGAGTGGGTAGGTGGTCGTGTGTGTGTGTGTGTGTGTCCTGTAGCATGTGTGTGTGTATGTGTGTGTGGGGGGGGGAGTGGGTAGGTGGTCGTGTGTGTGTGTGGTGTGTGTAGCATGTGTGTGTGTGTGTGTGGGGGGGGGAGTGGGTAGGTGGTCGTGTGTGTGTGTGTGTGTGTGTGTGTGTGTGTAGATGTGTGTGTGTGGTGGGGGGGGGAAGAGTGGGTAGGTGGTCGTGTGTGTGTGTGTGTGTGTGTGTGTGTGTGTGTGTGTGTGTAGCATGTGTGTGTGTGTGTGGGGGGGGGGAGTGGGTAGGTGGTCGTGTGTGTGTGTGTGTGTGTGTGTGTGTGTGTGTGTGTGTGTGTGTGTGTGTGTGTGTGTGTGTGTGTGTGTGCATGTGAGACAGGGAGAGGTCTGCAGACGAGAGCAACCTTATGTGCGGTGAATGTTAAACACAAAGCCAGCGGCAGACACTCGCAGGACAGGAAGACCAAAACATGGGCACTGAGTGCATTTGCGAAACAATTTGCATAATCCGTCTTTTCATGTTTCAAACGCGGAAGAAGTTTCCGAGGCTGTGTTGGTGTTTACTGGTTCGCTCTGCCGACAACAGAATATTGCCGGAATGCATGGAATGTCTGAATGAAATTTTCAGAATTTTTTTAATTTAATCTATATCCAATCTACGATTCAGGGGATTCACGATTCTTGTGTGAGGGTATGCCCACCCGGCACACCCCCCCGTTTCCTCTCATGGAATTTGTTGAGACGCTGGAATATTCACCTCTCAGAATATCCACCTCAGTGTCTCTGAGTGTTCCTCGCACCTTCCACCATGAGATGTCGATAATGACTGTAGATAATGCGCAGTGACATCACACCCTGAAGCAAGGCCCGCTGCGAGACGGCACCTCCATCTACCTGGGAAATGAAGTTTCTTTTTGTTGTTGCTGCTGTTTTCTCTTTCGGGTATGAGATCCATGCCCGGGTCAGAAGCTGTACGAAACACAGACACAATTCAAAGAAGGTACTGTGTGTACACGTTGCGTCACAGGGAACCGACAAGGCACATTAGGCACAAATACTCAATACAACACAAATACTAAGGATCCAAAAACTCTACTTTTGTGGAGCCTACCTGATATGTCAAAAAACTCTGCTTTGGTGAAATGGGTAAAATTAAAAAAAAAACACCTTACAGTTACATTACAGTATCCTTGTTACTGTTTAATTACACATGTAGTAAACAATAGAACAACCTATTACTTAATATCTGCTAACATTATGAGACAGTCCAAACCAAAACCATAACCACCCTGAAATCTATAATGTTGTTACATGCTGTTGCATAATCCATAATCCTTATGGAACAGCATAATCGTTAAAAGGTATTGTATTACACTTACACAGAACTTAATTGCATAATTCTCATAAAACATTGTTAGAGTGTGATTATTGTCGTATTGTGAAGTGGAACCAATATACAAAATCACTTTGAAAAGGGGTGTCTCTGAAAGACAAGCTTTAAATGGATTGCTGTGGGGGAAACAAAATCTAATTCTATTAAAAATGTTAAAAGAAACACTAAAGAAACACTAAAAGAAACACTAAAAGAAAACGCCGAAAATGTCACCAGCCGCCGTCACCGCAGATGCACTGCGCTGTGTTGATGTGAACCAGGTTATCACATTAGCATCCATTTTGTTTTCAGACTCTGAAAGCAAACGTCGATTTCTGCGCTGGCATCTCGAGCGCCGCTTGTTCTCCCTGTCCTGGGGGTTTTTTAAGAACCTCCGGTCGTGCTGAACTTGAATTCTTTCTACTTAAGCTCTGATTGCGCGCCGTAATTGTTTGTCACCGGCAAGTCGCTTGAGATAAAACGTCTGCTAAACCAAGGAATTGAATAAATAATGACTACGTCTGAAATGGACACCTCTGACATGTGGTGCGGTTGGTGGACAGTTAAGATCATAACAAATCACCCTTTAAGTTAACGGCCTGCCCATAATTACTCAGGCCTCAACTGGTCTCGCCAGACTCACAAGGTTCACCGTTATGGGCCGTCGAGGTCGGAGTCTCGTCTTGGGGGGCTGGAGTCCACCGAGGGAGACGTTCGCTCTGGATAACAAGGTGGTCATGTCTGTGGAGCTGCAGTCTCCCTGTTAACCATCTACGGGTTGAAGGGCGACCACAGCTCCACAACTTCGCCAACATAAACGCTAACCGTGGACAGCGCATGCCGCGCAAACGAGTTAGCCCTCGGGTCCGCGAGACACCTATGGATCTGCAGTCGCCTTATAACCATCGAGGTGAAGAGGAGGAAGACCGCTGGATCCATAGGCTCCTCATTTCGGGCTAAGCTGAGTGTTCAAGGGTTGTTGTGTCGAGGAGGATGTGTGCATTACACATCCCCAAAGTAAGGGCCAGAGAAACAGGCTCGATCCATGGATCTGGGTGTCTTCCAGGAAGGGAATGGCGCCCATTCTAGTTTATCTGTCCCTACAGCCTGTACAGAATTGGGAAATGGGGCATTTTAGGCCGCAGCTCCCATCAGCTTGGGATCAGTTTGAAAAATGTCCATTCAAAGCTGTTTTAAATGACTGGAAGGCGTGGCTCATCCGGCCGCTGATGTTTTGATCGAGTCCAACCGCCGCTGCTTGATCACGGATGCTGATGAGTTGTGATACTTTGATACAAATAGTTTTTTTCTTCCATGTTTTATGATGTAGTGTTTCTTTTAATGTCATGTATATTGTTCCACGTATGTCCACAACCCAACCCTGTCTGTATCCCCTTTTCGTTGTTTTTGTGCTGCTGGCCTGGCGTGGCATCCTGGGCACACACTCTTGTAAAAGAGATTTTTAACCTCACAGTTTGTTCCTGGTTGAAAAAAAAAAAGGTGAAATAAAATAAATCAAACATGAACACCGTGCGTGTGTTGTGTTATTCTCCCCCCCCTGGACCTCCACCGGGTGGACCTGTAGCCGAGGAAGGCTTCCGCCCTCGGCCTGCGTCTGTTCATATCGATCACAGCTCCTCGTCCGTCTCCTGCTCTTTGTCTCCAGGTGTTTCCCGTTGATATCAACCCTTTTATTTTTCTTAGTTTTTCTCGGTTCCCGTGAGAATCTTTAAAACAAAGTTTCAAAATGGGTTGATGTATAAGGGAAGTCTCTTGAGCAACAGCTTTTTTTTTTCATGAGATTCCGCATTCTCACGGAAACGAAATAAACAGCGGTCCCGGTAGCCCTTTGGTACCGGTACATCACTGCCCCCCCCCCTTCCCCAGAAACTGACAAGCATGACCTTTCAAAGTAAAGGCGCAACTTTTCATGTTTTTTCGGAAACTGTTAGCGAAACTGCGGGCCCGTTTGGGGGGTTTTCTCTGAGTGAAATTAACAAGCTGCTAACCGTGTTCGATGTGTGGCTCTGCGGGGTCAGTTAGCAGGGGCCCCGGTGGGCACCGGGCACCCCGGCCAACCATAACAGAGGAACATTGATCAGAGCTGACGGCACCGGGCGTGGACAACCTGCAGCCGCCACAGAGGAGAGGATACAACTCCACTACAAAGGGCTCACAAATAGAGAGAGGACACCCACTGAGCTCTAAGATTGTCACAAACAGTCGGTCTGTATTTCTATATATATGTGTACAACTGCTACATGGTTCAATGAAGACACACAGAGGTCGTTGTCACTGTAAGTTTGCTTCTGGGGTCTTTCTGCCGAATTCAACGTTTTCTTATTCTCTCAGTTCTCCAGCCAGAGCCACCGTTCTCCAGGACGCCGCTGTGCAGTTCGTGGGCCACGCTCACAGAAAGGTGTTGTTTTCGTAACGTCAGCATAACACGCCGTGTTGGGTGTGATCTCCTGACCCCCACAACCTTCCAATAAACACCACCGTAGTGATCTCAGTTGGTGGATGTTGTTGGCAAACTAGTGTGACATGTTTAAATTGGCAACCCCCCGGCAGCTACATCTAGCTCCGGTCCGTGGAGGATTTGCCTGTTTTTGGCTGTTTTTTTGTGTGCAGAAAAAAAAATGCTGTTGAATAAATCAATAAAGACCCGGAGGAAATTCAATATTCAATAAGAGACCAAACAGACTGAAATAGAAAAATGTTGATTACATCTCTTCTCTCTCTCTCTCTAGCTCTCTCTCTGTTTCTTTCTCTAGCTCTCTCTCTTTCTCTCTAGCTCTCTCCTGTTTCTTTCTCTAGCTCTCTCTCTCTCTGTCTCTCTCTCTCATAGATGGATAGATATATTATCATGAAGTATTATCATGTTGATACTTAATACCATATACAACTAAATATTCATATTGAAATATAATTACATTACAATTCAAATGTTTACATGTAATTAACATGTAACATGCCACGGTGTCCACTAACATGATGTCCCTAAAAAACACACGTTCCATACCTGCACCATTCATACACTATCTACAGTATATGTACGTTAACCTGAATAACATTCGGAACATTGTATTGTGCTCAAGGACATGAGAATCAAACACATTCCAAGGGATGAGATTGTGGTGTGTGTGTGTGGTGTGTGTGTGTGTGGAGGAATGAGCTCAATTGCTCAATTGTGTGTGTGTGTGTGTGTGTGTGTGTGTGTGTGTGTGTGTGTGTGTGTGTGCGCGCACACGCGCTGTGTGTGTGTGTGTGTGTGTGTGTGTGTGTCTGCTCTGTCATCATGTCTGGACACACTAGTTAGCTAACCCCCCCATCATCCCTCCCACCCCCCCCCCCCCCCCTCCCCAGCCCAAGTTCAAAAGCAAAGCAAGCAGTCCACTGCAGTAAGACTTCCTCACATGCTTGCCTCCTGAATTACGTTAACACCTGCTGGTCCTGTCCCACTGTGGTTGCTCGGTGGTGGTGGTGCGGTGTGGTGGTGCAGGTGGTGGTTGTGATGGTGGTGGTGGTGGTGGTTGGTGCCGCTGCTGCTGCTGCTGCTGGTGGTCCGGGTTCAACATCTTACACGCAATCACCCATGTCAAGACGTTGCACGCGCGAGCCGCTATAAATGACCGTAATGTATTAATTTCTCTCACATATGTTTTGTATAAAGGACCCAAAATGATCTCTATAAGCGGACTGCTTGATCGCTATAAGTGAAACAGTGTATTTGTATGCGACGAACCCGCCTTCTCCGCCGTGCTCAGCTGTGACTGTGACCGGATGGTTCCACAGGTCAGCGAGGGTAAGGTGCACATCTCAGGCAGGAGGACGGGGACTGACCTGCCTCACCTTATCTGAGCACAGGTTCCAAGGAACCGTCACAGTTGGCTATTTTTCTAATGGGAGATTAACACGCATACGAAGCAAAGAGATGAACGCTCATGAAATCAATCACGGTCAGCTCTGTGATTCATGTGAAAAACAGACAACACCGAAAAGTCAGACCATTTGTGTCCCCGGCCGTGGTTTGCGTGGTTTCCCGTTGGTCTAAAAAGGACCAATGACCTTTCGGTGATTTTTCTTCACAGAAACCGGGTTCATGTTGCAGACGGCGATTTCTTCTCAACACGCTTCGTATTCTCATCAGAGTTAAAGTTGAGCGTGGAGTTTCTGCTTCTCGTCATCTCATCTTAGCACAAACCCACTTTTCCTTAACGCCGGTTCACCATAACTGTCCAGCTCCACCTTTCCCTCATGAAACCGGGGGGGTCAGTAAAGATTAAATATTGTCCCCCGGTGAGGGGTGGATGTCCGCTAAGGATGTCCAAGCTTTGTCTTTCCACTGGAACTTTCATCTATTATTGAAAACAGAAAATCTTTACTTCTTGAAAAGTCAGACATATAGTAGTACTCTACACTCAACAGAGAAGCAGGTCATTCCGGTTTATTTGTTCTCAGTCTCTGAGAAGATAAATCTACCAAACAGAAGACAGCAAGAGTGTTCTCCGCAAGGGGGAATCCATCAATGTGTAATCCTTTGAAACGATGCCTGAGTAACGTCTTTCAAAATCGTTGCACGCACAGCATCAACTTGACGGTAACCCACCAACCCAACCACTCAAAATTGTCCGCGAAATTTCATTACTCAAATATATAAATAGTTCGCTTTGGATAAGAACATCTGCGAAATGACAGAACGTACGTGTAAAGAAATATGCTGAAATTAAAAACACATTCAATTCCAAAAGCTTTCAAATAATAAGCAAAACAACAGAAGGTCACAGTCGCATCTCGACGGCTCCTCACGTCGTCTTGGTTGTGACAGCTGCACCCACACAACATTAGGCGTTTATATTGAGAGCCAGCGCTTAAGCTAATGAGACACCCAAACGGCTAATTGCCGACATTTCAAATTTGACAAGCATTTTCTTATGCCTCCTAAGCATAAACACCACGTCCCGATGTACGTTCAAAAAACCCCCCCCAAAAAAATCCATTACGGCACTTGAGATGAATTGAATCACCTTAAAATTAAAAAATCCATATTCTATTTGACGCCGTGGGGGGGGGGGGGGGTGTAGACGGTACACTCGCTCGCACCTCTCAGCTTTGATTCATATTTCCAAATTCAGAATTGTTTGAGGTTGTAACCACGCCAACACGGAGTGCTCTCTGCCAGCGGAGCCGAGGTCCCCGGAAGGGCCGGAGCAGCGACGACGACGGGTGCGCGGCCATCTCCTCCGATACATCAGATGCACGTTTTTTTGGTTTCCAGTGCGCTGTGGACCTTTCGTCACCAACGGGCAACCACACTCAGCGCCAGTGGTCACCATCTTAATATAAATATAGCCGCTGTTGGTCAGAGTCCCGCCGCGCATATTCTAGGCGGCGGTTGTGATGTGAAGGATCGATAATTACATGACGAATATTTCAAAATGGTTTTAATAAGGGAGCGGATCGACCAGAGTACTGAAGCCCAAGTCAATCTAATAAATCAATAAATACATAAATACTTAATCTACATGCCTGTACTGTTTGTGAAATAGTACTGTAGCAACGTTTATTTTTGTAGTGAAGTATGAAGTCGGAGTAAATTAGTACTAAGTGGGTCATTTAGTACAGTAGTAGTATTGTAGTAAAGTAGCATTGTAGTAGGCTACTCTACCTAAGAAGTAACCGCAGTTAGTTAATAGAGCAGCGCTGCACTGAGGTAGTATTGTAATAAGTAGAATGTTTCCTGTATTAATGAAGTAACATAGTAAATATTCGTCCATATGTAGTACTGTAGTGGGTAGTAGGTTATTGTATTACGGGCCAACTTACACACACATCTGTGGTGACACACGGCCGCCCCAGGCAACTGTAATCTACTCACTAGGAAGAAACATACTAAATACATGCTAACTCAATTAGCATGTCGTGACGTAAATTATCTTCAAATCTCCAAACATTGTTGGAGATTTGTTGTTTTAATTAATAAAATAAAAGAACGCTTTTAATATTCATAGATTTGCTTAGATACGCATGAAATATATAGCCTCAAGTGTATAAAATTGATCTTAACACATGTTTTTTTTTAATTAACAGCTATTTAAAAATTGCGTCAAAATATTATTTATATATATATATATATATATATATATAATTTTCTTTTTAACCTCAAAACGTACAGTATGGCCGTATCAGCCTTACAAAACGACTGTATCGACCGGTCATGACCGCAAACATCGAATGAAACTCGGTGTAATAATACAGAGTGATGCAACGAGAGAGAGAGAGAGAGAGAGAGAGAGAGAGAGAGAGAGAGAGAGAGAGAGAGAGAGAGAGAGAGAGAGAGAGGAGCCTTCCTTGAACTATGGCATTCATCCTCCTGAGTCGTACAAGTGATGTCAGCTCCGCTCTCTCCATCTCCAGACAAGAGCTTTCCTGTTGTGTCCTCCGCTCCCCCGGCTACCCGGCGCCGCTACATCAAAAGCTGTTGGCCACGAAGCGACGTGACCGCCGATGAGCCATCATTCCTGCTTTCTCCCACGATTACCTCCTGTCAGCTGACATCATCATCACCACCATCACCTTCATCACCATTATCCTCATAGCGTCACGCTGTGCGCACGCCGCCGTCCCTGGTATGCTGTCCAATTATCTTGTTATGGTTCTGACTCCCACTGTGTCTCTGAGTA
>PIJE02001588.1:57670-77391 GCA_002895965.2 Coryphaenoides rupestris | reverse complement strand
ATTCCTGCTTTCTCCCACGATTACCTCCTGTCAGCTGACATCATCATCACCACCATCACCTTCATCACCATTATCCTCATAGCGTCACGCTGTGCGCACGCCGCCGTCCCTGGTATGCTGTCCAATTATCTTGTTATGGTTCTGACTCCCGCTGTGTCTCTGAGTAACTCCTGCTACGTCACTCTGACTAACTCCTGCTATGACTGACTAACTCCTGCTATGTCTCTCTGGCTAACTCCTGCTATGACTGACTAACTCCTGCTATGTCTCTCTGACTAACTCCTGCTATGTCTCTCTGACTAACTCCTGCTATGTCTCTCTGACTAACTCCTGCTATGTCTCCCTGACTAAACCCTGCTATGACTCTGTCTAACTCCTGCTATGTCTCTGTGACTAACTCCTGCTATGACTCTGACCAATTCCTGCTATGTCTCCCTGACTAAACCCTGCTATGACTGACGAATTCCTGCTGTCTCTCTGACTAACTCCTGCTATGTCTCTCTGGCTAACTCCTGCTATGACTGACTAACTCCTGCTATGACTGACTAACTCCTGCTATGTCACTCTGACTAACTCCTGCTATGACTGACTAACTCCTGCTATGACTGACTAACTCCTGCTATGTCTCTCTGACTAACTCCTGCTATGACTGACTAAACCCTGCTATGACTCTGACTAACTCCTGCTATGACTGACTAACTCCTGCTATGTCTCTCTGGCTAACTCCTGCTATGACTGACTAACTCCTGCTATGACTGACTAACTCCTGCTATGACTGACTAACTCCTGCTATGTCTCTCTGACTAACTCCTGCTATGTCTCTCTGACTAACTCCTGCTATGTCTCTCTGACTAACTCCTGCTATGTCTCTCTGACTAACTCCTGCTATGACTGACTAACTCCTGCTATGTCTCTCTGACTAATTCCTGCTATGTCGCTCTGACTAACTCCTGCTATGTCTCCCTGACTAAACCCTGCTGTGACTGACTAACTCCTGCTATGACTGACCAATTCCTGCTGTCTCTCTGTCTAACTCCTGCAATGACTCTGATCAATTACTGCTATGTCTCTCTGACTAACTCCTGCTATGACTCTGACTAACTCCTGCTATGACTCTGACTAACTCCTGCTATGTCTCTCTGACTAACTCCTGCTATGACTGACTAACTCCTGCTATGTCTCTCTGACTAACTCCTGCTATGTCTCTGACTAACTCCTGCTATGTCTCTCTGACTAACTCCTGCTATGACTCTGACTAACTCCTGCTATGTCTCTCTGACTAACTCCTGCTATGTCTCCCTGACTAATTCCTGCTATGACTCTCTGACTAACTCCTGCTATGTCTCTCTGACTAACTCCTGCTATGACTCTGACTAACTTCCTGCTATGTCTCTCTGACTAACTCCTGCTATGTCTCTCTGACTAACTCCTGCTATGACTGACGAATTCCTGCTATGTCTCTGACTAACTCCTGCTATGACTGACGAATTCCTGCTATGTCTCTCTGACTAACTCCTGCTATGACTGACGAATTCCTGCTATGTCTCTCTGACTAACTCCTGCTATGACTCTGACTACTTCCTGCTAAGTCTCTCTGATTAACTCCTGCTATGTCTCTCTGACTAACTCCTGCTATGACTGACGAATTCCTGCTATGTCTCTGACTAACTCCTGCTATGACTCTGACTAACTCCTGCTATGTCTCTCTGACTAACTCCTGCTATGTCTCCCTGACTAATTCCTGCTATGACTCTCTGACTAACTCCTGCTATGTCTCTCTGACTAACTCCTGCTATGACTCTGACTACTTCCTGCTAAGTCTCTCTGATTAACTCCTGCTATGTCTCTCTGACTAACTCCTGCTATGACTGACGAATTCCTGCTATGTCTCTGACTAACTCCTGCTATGACTGACGAATTCCTGCTATGTCTCTCTGACTAACTCCTGCTATGACTCTGACTACTTCCTGCTAAGTCTCTCTGATTAACTCCTGCTACGTCTCTCTGACTAACTCCTGCTATGACTGACGAATTCCTGCTATGTCTCTGACTAACTCCTGCTATGACTCTGACTAACTCCTGCTATGTCTCTCTGACTAACTCCTGCTATGTCTCCCTGACTAATTCCTGCTATGACTCTCTGACTAACTCCTGCTATGTCTCTCTGACTAACTCCTGCTATGACTCTGACTACTTCCTGCTAAGTCTCTCTGATTAACTCCTGCTACGTCTCTCTGACTAACTCCTGCTATGACTGACGAATTCCTGCTATGTCTCTCTGACTAACTCCTGCTATGACTGACTAACTTCCTGCTATGTCTCTCTGACTAACTCCTGCTATGACTCTGACTAACTCCTGCTATGTCTCTCTGACTAACTCCTGCTATGTCTCTCTGATTAACTCCTGCTATGTCTCTCTGACTAACTCCTGCTATGACTGACGAATTCCTGCTATGTCTCTCTGACTAACTCCTGCTATGACTCTGACTAATTCCTGCTATGTCTCTCTGACTAATTCCTGCTATGACTGTGGGTAACTCGTGTCCTCCTCAATAACTCCTGCTGTGTCTTCCTTACTAACTGCTGCTATGGTAGTGACTAACTCCTGCCATGGATCTGACTAACACCTTCTATGTTCAGACTAACTCTCGCAATGTCTCTGCGATGTGACTGACTCCAGCTATGTTTATGATGAACTCCAGCTATGTTTGTAACTCATGCTATCTATGACGTACACCTGCTACATCACTGACTCCTGCTACGTCTCCTGGCCGTGCAGATGTTCCAGTGTGTGGACGATGAGCACGTAGCCATTTTCCCGGCATGTTTATTGATATATTAACGTGTGAAAAGGGTGTCACTAATAAAGGCTAGGGGTGGATTTACATATTCCTGTTGACTCTCCGAAGGCGGCGTGTCGTTTATCTAGAATTTAACTCCGTCATTTATCCACGCCCCCCCTGAAGGAACGTGGCCTTGGAATGGTAATCCGTGGCACAACAACTGCGGGAAATAAACATATTGCCTCGTATTCACCACAGGTAATAGAAAACTATCAGTGAGACAGATGCGGCGCCAATTATAAGCTGATCATTGAGTTGTGACTGTTTGGTATGGTATGTAACCCTGGTTCAAGAATGCATAATGGCGTACAGGAAACCACAAAACATATTTCTCTGAGGGTTCATAAATATATTACCCTGAAAGGGGAGAAGGCGAAAAGACGCTGCAACAGTATTTCTCGCAACAAAATCTGCCCTTGCATTTTCTCCCTGCTGGACCCATGAATGTGAATATTCTCTCTCTCTCTCTCTCTCTCTCTCTCTCTCTCTCTCTCTCCTAGTAGTAACAAAAAGACTGTTAGTGTGGGGGAGGAGGAGGAGGAGGAGGAAGAGGAGGAGGCGCAGGCTGTGTGTGCTCCTCCATATGTCTGGACAGATGAAGGGAGAGGCTGAGGAGACGCATTTTGTCGTGGTCACACTCAAGGGGTGTCAGGGAGCGGTGGATTATGGGCCCCGTGGCGTGGAGGATGAGAGATGGCATGCAAAATCTGCGGCGTGACACAAGATAATTGGACAGCATAGCAGGGACGGCGGCGTGCGCACAGCGTGACGCTATGAGGATAATGGTGATGAAGGTGATGGTGGTGATGATGATGTCAGCTGACAGGAGGTAATCGTGGGAGAAAGCAGGAATGATGGCTCATCGGCGGTCACGTCGCTTCGTGGCCAACAGCTTTTGATGTAGCGGCGCCGGGTAGCCGGGGGAGCGGAGGACACAACAGGAAAGCTCTTGTCTGGAGATGGAGAGAGCGGAGCTGACATCACTTGTACGACTCAGGAGGATGAATGCCATAGTTCAAGGAAGGCTCTCTCTCTCTCTCTCTCTCTCTCTCTCTCTCTCTCTCTCTCTCGTTGCATCACTCTGTATTATTACACCGAGTTTCATTCGATGTTTGCGGTCATGACCGGTCGATACAGTCGTTTGTAAGGCTGATACAGCTATACTGTACGTTTTGAGGTTAAAAAGAAATAAATAAATATATATATATATATAAATAATATTTTGACGCAATTTTTTAAATAGCTGTTAATTAAAAAAACATGTGTTAAGATCATTTTATACACTTGAGGCTATATATTTCATGCGTATCTAAGCAAATCTATGAATATTAAAAGCGTTCTTTTATTTTATTAATTAAAACAACAAATCTCCAACAATGTTTGGAGATTTGAAGATAATTTACGTCACGACATGCTAATTGAGTTAGCATGTATTTAGTATGTTTCTTCCAAGTGAGTAGATAACAGTTGCCTGGGGCGGCCGTGTGTCACCACAGATGTGTGTGTAAGTTGGCCCGTAATACAATAACCTACTACCCACTGCAGTACTACATATGGACGAATATTTACTATGTTACTTCATTAATACAGGAAATATTCTACTTATTACAATACTACCTCAGTGCAGCGCTGCTCTATTAACTAACTGCGGTACTTCTTAGGTAGAGTAGCCTACTACAATGCTACTTTACTACAATACTACTACTGTACTAAATGACCCACTTAGTACTAATTTACTCCTACTTAATAACATACTTCACGACAAAAGTAAACGTTGCTACAGTACTATTTCACAAACAGTACAGGCATGTAGATTAAGTATTTATGTATTTATTGATTTATTAGATTGACTTGGGCTTCAGTACTCTGGTCGATCCGCTCCCTTATTAAAAACCATTTGAAATATTCCTCATGGTAATTATCGATCCTTCACATCACAACCGCCGCCTAGAATTATGCGCGGTGGGACTCTGACCAACAGCGGCTATATTTATATTTAAGATGGTGACCACTGGCGCTGAGTGTGGTTGGCCCGTGGTGACGAAAAGGTCCACAGCGCACTGGAAACCAAAAAAACGTGCGTCTGATGTATCGGAGGAGATGGCCGCGCGCCCGTCGTCGTCGCTGCTCCGGCCCTTCCGGTGACCTCGGCTACGCTGGCAGAGAGCACTCCGTGTTGGCGTGGTTACAACCTCAAACAATTCTGAATTTGGAAATATGAATCAAAGATGAGAGTGCGAGCGAGTGTACCGTCTACGCCCGCCCCCCACGGCGTCAAATAGAATATGTATTTGTTAATTTTAAGGTGATTCAATTCATCTCAAGTGCCGTAATGGGTTTTTTTGGGGGGGGGGTTTCTGAACGTACATCGGGACGTGGTGTTTACGCTAGGAGGCATAAGAAAATGCTATCAAATTTTGAAATGTCGGCAATTAGCCGTTTGGGTGTCTCATTAGCTTAGCGCTGGCTCTCAATATAAACGGCTAATGTTGTGTGGTGCAGCTGTCACAACCAGACGACGTGAGGAGCCGTCGAGATGCGACTGTGACCTTCTGTTGTTTTGCTTTATTATTTGAAAGCTTTTGGAATTGAATGTGTTTTAATTTAGCATATTTCTTTACACGTACATTCTGTCATTTCGCAGATGTTCTTATCCAAAGCGACTATTTATATATTTGAGTAACGAAATTTCGCGACAATTTTGAGCGGTTGGGTTGGTGGGTTACCGTCAAGTCGATGCTGTGCGTGCAACGATTTGAAAGACGTTACTCAGGCATCGTTTCAAAGGATTACACATTGATGGATTCCCCCTGCGGAGAACACTCTGCTGTCTTCTGTTTGGTAGATTTATCTTCTCAGAGACTGAGAACAAATAAACCGGAATGACCTGCTTCTCTGTTGAGTGTAGAGTACTACTATATGTCTGACTTTTCAAGAAGTAAAGATTTTCTGTTTTCAATAATAGATGAAAGTTCCAGTGGAAAGACAAAGCTTGGACATCCTTAGCGGACATCCACCCCTCACCGGGGGACAATATTTAATCTTTACTGACCCCCCGGTTTCATGAGGGAAAGGTGGAGTTGGACAGTTATGGTGAACCAGCGTTAAGGAAAAGTGGGTTTGCGCTAAGATGAGATGACGAGAATCAGAAGCCGTCTGCAACATGAACCCGGTTTCTGTGAAGAAAAATCACCGAAAGGTCATTGGTCCTTTTTAGACCAACGGGAAACCACGCAAACCACGGCCAGTGACACAAATGGTCTGACTTTTCGGTGTGTTTTTCACATGAATCACAGGGTTGACGTTGCAGACCGTGATTGATTTCATAAGCGTTAATCTCTTTGCTTCATCCATCCATCCATCCATCCATCCATTCGCGTCCGCTTATCCGGGTTCGGGTCGCGGTGGCAGCCGGCTAAGCAGGGCCCCCCAGGCTTCCTTCTCCCCAGCCACGCTCTCTAGTTCCTCCTGGGGGATCCCGAGGCGTTCCCAGGCCAGACGAGATATCTTTGCTTCATATGCGTGTTAATCTCCCATTAGAAAAATAGCCAACTGTGACGGTTCCTTGGAACCTGTGCTCAGATAAGGTGAGGCAGGTCAGTCCCCGTCCTCCTGCCTGAGATGTGCACCTTACCCTCGCTGACCTGTGGAACCATCCGGTCACAGTCACAGCTGAGCACGGCGGAGAAGGCGGTCCGGTTCGGTCGCAGGGTTATATACTGCACTGCTTTCCAACCTGTGGTACGTCGGGGGTACTTATTATTATGGATCATTGAAAATAAATATTGTGTAAATATTGTTCAGTAAATATTATTATGTCTTTTTGACGTATGACTTTTTGACTTATTATTTAAAAAAGAGTCGCTTTATGAATTTCGTCATGCTGTGCGTTTTCCATTATAATGTCTTCCATTGATGCTTTGTGTTCATTTGTTTTGGCTAAATAAACACACTGGGAGTGTCAGCATATTTTTCATTCCGCTATTTCCCACTGTGAGACACGCCTAGTCAGGTTGGGCACAATTGACATTTATTTTGGTATTTTGGTTTATTTTACTCCTTTTTATTACGCCTATTAACTCATAGTCGTTATAACCACAACAACCATCCAGAACCGGATGCCCGAGCGTTTCGCTTCCTTGAAACCGACGTCAGCATATTGTCCGATTGAAATGAAACGGCTTGAATGGGTTTGCCGCTATCTCTCCGGTCCACAGTAACCTTGGCCCACGCACAGACAATATCCTGCTGCAGTGTCTGCGCTGCACCGTGGGGAGGCTGAACTCCGGCTAAATCCATTTCACCGGAGAGCCGGTCAGTACGGAGGCAGTGAAGCAGATGAAGGAAGCCAAGGTCGAGAATAATGTAACGAATCCAACTCAACTTTAACAGTGACCAATAAAGGCAAGATTTATCGCTCCCTGTTAAAGTTAAGTTAGGTTTGTTCAATTATTTGCGATGTGGTCCGAATACCGGAGGGCCCCCGGCGAGCGTGGACATTAACGTCGTGTTGATGCTTCCAGTAAATATACTTGTAACCCTTTAAAACGGTCGGCTGATTGCTGCTAGACTCGATGTAAATCATTCGCTGGCTCTCAACCCTCAACGGCTCTTTGAGCAGATGTTGATGCACTTAATCTTATGGCGTCGTCGACGACCGGGGAACGTGATATACTCCACCGAGGGCAGCTGCCAAATTGGGTTATGAGGCAGCACCTCTAATGGGAAAGCAGGAAACCACAAACACTGGATTCTCGTCCAAAATGGGCGCGAAATGTTACCGTTAAATGCTAGTTACAATGCAAAATTGGCATTCGATGGAGTTTGGTTTTAAAACAAAACAAAACCCAAACTTTAAGTGTAGTTTACTTGGAATTATTTATTTCCAATGTGTGGAAAGTACCTGTATATGAAAAACGTTACTTATAGAAACGTTATGTGCTCGCGTGGAAGCCTCTGCGTTTTTTCCCTCCGGCGCGCTAGCGTGCTACAGGAGTTGTCAAAACTGTTTTCAGCTGAAACTCAGTCTCCTGGTGCGCGGAGTCAAGTCAGACTGCTGGAGCCGGGGCTGGCAGAATGGGGTCACTATACTTCGTCTGCACTTTCACTTTCACATACAATTTCTCTGCTCCGCTGCGGGCTTTGTGTTGTATTGTTCTGATGATGAATGATTTACGCCGGTAATAGTCGGTATTGTGACGGTTCTTTAAGGCAGGAAGTCTGGAGGGCGGCGGCGGTGTAGTCCGTGTGCGCTGCTTAGCAACTGCTGGCGTACAGGAGATTAGTTGGTTGGTGGAATAGATGTCCTCCTTCATTTCTGTCCCCAACTGTTCCTCCGCTGCACAGTGAAGGATTGATAATTTTTTCTTTAAGCCTGTAGAATACAATCGAATAGAATGGAACAGAATATAACTTTATTAATCCCGAAGGAAATTCTTGTGCCAGGTTACATAGCGATACAGTACAATAAAACAATATGGAAAACAACAGAATGATAAAATCACAAATTTACAGTTAAAGATACATATTTATAGACAACATGATAATAATAATAATAATAATATAGCACATGATAGAGTATTGCACATGATGTTGGACAGTAATATTAATATTGCACGTAAAACTGAGGAAAGTGCACATGATGTTGAGAGGTAATATTGCACATTATATTGCTGTGTTCATTGTCTTGTAGGGGGAGTTATAGGGAGGAGTTATAGAGTTTGATGGCCACAGAGGGGGGAGGAGTTATAGATTTTGATGCCACAGAGGGGGGAGGAGTTATAGAGTTTGATGGCCACAGGCAGAAAGGACCTCCTGTGGCGTTCTGTGGTGCACCTCGGTAATCTCAGTCTACGGCTGAAGGTGCTCTGGTATGACACCAGTGTGGCGTGCAGGGGATGGGAGGCGTTGTCCATAATACTGAGTAGTTTACCCAGCATCCTCCTCTCCGAGACCTCCACCAAAGACTCCAATTCCACTCCCGGGACAGAACCCGCTTTCCCGATGAGCTTATTGAGTCTGTTGGCGTCGGCTGCCTTCACCCTGCTGCCCCAGCACACAACAGCGTAGAAGATGACGCTGGCCACCACAGAGTGATAGAACATCTGCAGCACGGTCCTGCAGACGTTGAAAGCTCTCCTTGCCCTCTGTGATCTTTTCCCTCAGTTCTCTCTGCACCTTCTTCAGCTCCTCCTTGTCTCCACTCCTGAAGGCCGCTTTCTTCCTGTTCAGTGATGCCTTGATGTCTTTAGTCACCCAGGGTTTGTTGTTGGGGAAGCAGTGCACGGTCTTAGTCGGGATCACACAGTCTGTGCAGAAATGTACATAGTCCGTTATGCAGCCTGTGAGTCCGTCTATGTCCTGCCCATGTCCATCACAGAGAACATCCCAGTCTGTCAGCTCAAAACAGCCCTGGAGAGTCTCCTCCGCATCCTGAGACCACCCCCGTACAGTTCTGGTGACCACTGGTTGCCTCTGGACCGCAGGTTTATAGAGGGGCCTCAGGTAGACCAGGTTGTGGTCTGATCTGCCCAGAGGGGGGAGAGCTGTGGAGCTGTATGCCTCCTTAACATTGGCATACAGCAGGTCCAGTGTTTTATTTTCCCTGGTTTTGCAGTCCACAAACTGTTTGAATGTGGGCAGGGTTGATGTCAGAGTGACATGGTTAAAATCACCCGATATTGATATGAACGCGCTTGGGTGCAGAGTCTGTAGACGCGCGGTCACGGAGTTGATGACGTCAGCAGCCCGCGGCGCGTTAGCCACGGGCTAACAACAATAACAACGGCCTGGGTGAACTCTCTGGGCAGGTAGTATGGACGGAGACTCACTGCCAGCAGTTCGATGTCCGGGCTGCACACACGTTCCTTCACTGTAATGTGTCCAGGGTCTGCATCATCGGTTGTTCACGTACACAGCGACTCCTCCTCCTTTCTTCTTGCCGCTCTCGATGCAACTCCTGTCCGCCCGCAACCAGCTGGAAGCCGGCTAAGTCCACCACAGTGTCCGGAACATTGTCGTGCAGCCACGTCTCCGTGAAGCACATAACTGAGCCCTCCCGAAACACACTCTCGCTCCTTGTGAGTGATGTTAACTCGTCCATCTTGTTCACCAGAGATCCTACGTTCCCCATGACGACGGGCGGGAGATACGGTCCATATCTCCTCTTCTTTAGCCGTCTTCTCCTCCCGGCCCTGCAGCCCCGGTATCTCCTCCTCAGCTCCCTGGGGGATGTCGGGTCTCCCGCCGGCCCACCAATCACTTTTTGAGCACCAAGTTGGCTGCCAGGTGAATACGGCCCATAGAGGGTGGAATCTTCTGAATCCATCTCGCTCACACAGCATGGCAGCTTGCTTCAAAAACACACACATACTTCACACTTCATACCGTCGACTGACTGACTGACTGACTGACTGACTGACTGACTGACTGACTGACTCAGCTGATCCTGACTCACTGACTGACTCAAGTCAGAGTGGTGGAGCGAGCCGCAGGTCACCGGAACAACCGTGGCCGCGGCCGGTGACACGTTTTGGCGGCGGTGGCGGCAGCAACCCACAATCGCACACATCAAGTGCCATCATGTTCACCCAGTCGTCATGGTTGCCAGAGGAGGAGAGAGAGAGCGAGAGGGAGGGAGGGAGAGAGAGGGAGGGAGAGAGGGAGGGAGAGAGAGAGGCAGATTTCTTCAGGGACTGTGTTTGCCACGGCTCAGTGAAACACTACAGTATAGTATAGACCATGTCAAAGACGAGCCAGCGGAGAGGTTGTCTTTTTGGAAGTTTTGGGGATTTTGGAAGGTTGCCACAACACTCCACAAAAGTCAGTGTGTGTTTAAAAAGTTTTGCCCCCTATGCACCCATTTTTACATTTGGGTGCATTGGGAGAGGGAGGAGGGAATGGTTTCGCTCTCCTTGATATTTGGCTGATATCTTTTCAGTTAGCGAGCTAGCGTTGGATGCCGGCCTCCGTCGCCACAGAGCAACGTTAGCGAGCTAGCGTCGGATGCCGGGCCTCCGTCGCCAACAGAGCAACGTTAGCGAGCTAGCGTCGGATGCCGGGCCTCCGTCGCCAACAGAGCAACGTTAGCGAGCTAGCGTCGGATGCCGGGCCTCCGTCGCCAACAGAGCGACGTTAGCGAGCTAGCGTCGGATGCCGGGCCTCCGTCGCCAACAGAGCAACGTTAGCGAGCTAGCGTCGGATGCCGGGCCTCCGTCGCCAACAGAGCGACGTTAGCGAGCTAGCGTCGGATGCCGGGCCTCCGTCGCCAACAGAGCGACGTTAGCGAGCTAGCGTCGGATGCCGGGCCTCCGTCGCCAACAGAGCAACGTTAGCGAGCTAGCGTCGGATGCCGGGCCTCCGTCGCCAACAGAGCAACGTTAGCGAGCTAGCGTCGGATGCCGGGCCTCCGTCGCCACAGAGCAACGTTAGCGAGCTAGCGTCGGATGCCGGGCCTCCGTCGCCAACAGAGCAACGTTAGCGAGCTAGCGTCGGATGCCGGGCCTCCGTCGCCAACAGAGCGACGTTAGCGAGCTAGCGTCGGATGCCGGGCCTCCGTCGCAACAGAGCGACGTTAGCGAGCTAGCGTCGGATGCCGGGCCTCCGTCGCCAACAGAGCGACGTTAGCGAGCTAGCGTCGGATGCCGGGCCTCCGTCGCCAACAGAGCGACGTTAGCGAGCTAGCGTCGGATGCCGCTCTCCATCCGTCATGCTCAGTGGCCCGCGTCACACTCTATCTGTCCACCACAGCAGAGCCCAGGCAAGCGTGGCTTTCAGTCACATTTGCCAGCGGCGATCGGGCCAAGCTCCGCATACTGGTGTACTAGTATTACCGACCGTGAGAGAAAACCAACCAGCCTCCATCTCTACTGGGACAAAAACACACCAACCGACACGCAGAGCAATCCTCAAAGCAAAAAAAGGCCGAACGCAGTGAAACAGAACACCCATCTTTCACAGTATTCCTCTGATGTGTTTGACTATTTATATCCGATATTCAGAGGTTCACGTCAAAGGGAGCATACCAGCCTATATTGGGACATATCCACCACCACCTCCCCCCCCCCTCCTCCTAGTCAAGCGAAAATTGAACATATTGACGTCGTTTTCTGGCAGAGAAACGCAGGCACGGCTGTGTGGCGCCTCAAGGTGAACGGGGCGGGCCTGTCACCTTGATGGATGAATTAGATGTGATTCGGTCGCGCCGTTCGGAAGCGAGCGGCGCGCGCACATACGCTCGGCAACGTCTGGGTGCAGACGCCGCCGCGTGCGTTCCCTCATTACCGCCCGGGCGCCGCGTCTGTCATTTAAGTCGACGTCAACGTAGAGCGACTTCCGCCCGGCGTCACTCCGGCTTGATTGCAAGGTGATAGACAAGGTGATTGCTGACTGATCAAGCACATTTTGTATGTGTCCGACAGAAACGTCTGCCTTTGATTTGAAGGTGTTTTAGCACAAAGGGGGTATTTTTAACACGTCGTCAGTCTGATATGTGAAATAAGCAAAGCGCATTGGACAAAAAAAATCCAATATATATTCAGCACATTTGACGTTCTCCAATTTCAGATTGAAAAACGGTGAATTAACGGCTGTGTACTCCAGACTGACTCTGTCAACATTCAAATTGGGACGATCAATAGCTTTGTGGATTAATGGGTTTTCTCTGCGCACAACGCTTAACATAATTGGATGTGTGTTGAGCATCACAGCCCGCGATTTGATTTAATTATTTAATACCTTCGCTATTGATTTAGTTATGAATGTGCTGAATATTGATTCCTATGAATAATATGAACAGTATTAATAGTGATTAATATGTGACTTACATAATACTTACAAATAATACATACTACAAATATTACCAGCACAAAATGATACTAATAATAACAATAAGGGCAATGAAAGCAAACAACTAACGCTGGAGTAGCTACCAAACAATGTCAAGTACGCAATCACAAGTGAACAGCGAGAGCGACCGCAGAAGAAACAGCGACAACAACAACAACAACAACAACAACAACACAAGAGCAACAGTTGCAGTATGATGCATACGGGAGACGCCGGCCTCACGACCTGACAGACGGACGCGTGTTATCGGCCACGGCTGCAGACCGTCTTATCACGGGTTCATTAGCAGACAGTCTGTCAGCGGGACAACCACACAGACCCGGATGGGAGATTAGTCTGTCACTGACCGCCGATAAGATGCTCTGGGATCCAACACACTGGTGGCCAGGCACTCAGGTGACAGGTCGGCCTACTGCACCTCTTCCTCCTCCTCCTCCTCCTCCTCCTCCTCCTCCTCCTCCTCCTCCTGCTCCTGCTCCTGCTCCTCCTCCTCATCCTCCTCCTCCTGCTCCTGCTCCTGCTCCTCCTCCTCCTCCTGCTCCTGCTCCTGCTCCTGCTCCTCATCCTCCTCCTCATCCTCCTCCTCCTCCTCCTCCTGCTCCTCGTCCTCCTCCTCCTCCTCTTCCCCCTGACTCCTCCTCCTCCTCATCCTCCTCCTCCTCCTCTTCCCCCTGACTCCTCCTCTTCCTCTGCAGACGAAGGTCTTAGCGTCCGGGGTGTCTCAGAGCCGTGCTCTAGGCAGCCAGTAGCTCAGCACACGCATTCGTACGGTTCTTAGCTTGGCTACCTCGAGCTTAGCTTCCTGTAAAGTTTTGAAAAAAACTAAAGTGACAGGGCTGTAGGAGACGATAATCAGGCCAGCTCTGTGAGGGATAATGTAGTATATATATATATAATAGAACAATATAATATAGTGTAGAATATTGTATCTTATTGAAAATTGTATACTATATTCTATATTATTCAATATGATACAATATAATAATAATAATACAGTATGCAATAATATCTTGTCCTGTAATATAACACAGTGAGATCCAACGGGAGGATTTTGATTGAGACCTCCGCGGTGATGAGGAGCTGTCCGCGGCCAGGTGGTGGTGGTGGTTGTGCTGAAAGGTGTGGGAAAGGTTAAAGTCTGGAGAATAGCTGCCATGTTCCATCATCCCACGTCTCTGTTTCCACGGCGATGCAAAGTGATATGTGAAGCGGGTTGACAGCCGGCGGTTATGGTCCAGGGGAGTCCCAGCGGAGAACACCGGGCTCTTATCGCCTTCCGCTCACACACTCCTCCCGTCGTCCAAGACGCCCTCAACGTGAGCTCTGGACCAGACGGCTGGCACACTCTCTCTCGCCCCCCCCCCCCCCACCAACGCCATCTCCCAGTCCTAACGTCTTTTCTTGGTACTTTTCCATTTACTTGGAGAGCTATCTACTGGTGTATTCGATCAATCGCGTCTCGTTGTTGGACCGGTGATATTTAGTCCGTTAATGTTCCCCGGATTTCCCAGACGGCGATTCTGTGTCAACCTTGAAGCGCTGGTGATTTTTCCAATGCGATGATCTTGATGCTGAAAGTGTCAGGGTGAGGTTGAGGTAAAGCTCTGTTCTGTTGTGTTTTCAGGGGGGAGACAAAGGGCCGGGCCGTCTCCCCCCCCTCCCCCCCACCGTGATTTAAAGATCTCCTTGGTCCTCCTCACACCTTTTTGTCTGAGACTCGGCGGCGGGGCACAAGGCGGTGAAGTTGATTCAGACGGCCGCCGAAATACTCCTGACCTTTTCAGTGAGACTTGACTCTTGTGATTTTTTACCGCCGCGCGTTTGTCTGCGACCTTGGCACGCGACAAGGAGGAGGAGGTGTCGATGTCTGTAAGTGGTGCGGGCATCGTTCCCAAAATGCTGTTCATTTAATCAGTTAAATGTCTCCTCCTCCCTTTTTTCCTTTTTGTGCCGTTCCAACCACGCGGTTACGTCTGAATGCGAGCTGTCAGATTCAGATTCCCCGGCCCGAAGGTGTCATCCTCAACCTCACCTTTTAACTTATGCTGCGCGCGGTTTCTCATTAACTCCAGACAGTGAAACGCGGTAATTGCTTTGAAAAGATTATTAAAGGAATGAAGGCGTGAACCAATCCATTGCTCCCTGACGCTGCAGGCCGTAAGTCTTTAGTCGACGGTATCTCCGGCATTCTCCATTTCGTATTTAACATCCTGCAGACAGAATTACTTCATTCAAAAGCGGTTTTAAAGGGATGATTACAGATTGTATTTACACGTCCGAGTCACAGAGTTCCTGGCCGAGGTTTTCTCCCCCCGTAATAATATCTGTGTCGTTACGAGATGCATATTTCTGTTTAATGAGAGTTGGTTACAGCCTCCCGGGCAAATGAAAGTGAAAAGAATTAGAGAGATGAACATCGAGATTACAAACCAATCTGAAGTAGTTGGGGGGGGAAAGGGAGGGGGGGGTTACTCACAGCCGGAAGGTTCTACGTTTGACACCCAAAGCCTGCAGCCTAACCTGTAGGCATCCTTGGGCAAGATGCCCCCTAAGTGGACCTTTTATGTAAAAAAAAAAAAAAGAATAATCACTGCAAGTCGCTTTTGAAAAGACCGTCTTCTAAACGGCGGCAAATTGCTAAAACACAACTGCAGATGTGAGACGTATTTCTGGCTGTTCCCGCCTTCCGGAGAGGAGGGGGCCGGGGGGGGGGGGGGGGGGGGTGGGTTTCCAAGTGAACAAAAAGCCGTGGTGAATGGAGAGATTACAAAGAGACTCACCTAAACCAGCCTGAGCTCCTCGGAACATCTGCTTAGCATTCATAGTGAAGCAGAGTGGGTGCGTCTTTATGTGTGTGTGTGTGTGTGTGCGTGCGTGTGTTGGTGGTGTGCATGCCAGGCTAGGTGTTGGCCGCTCAGCACAGATGCATAATGCACTGTGGCAGCGCATGTCTACAAGGAGGACCCGACTAGAACTACCTAATGAACTGCTCCAGTGAGCCCTGCCTCCTGAGAGACTAGCTGTATGGGGATTAGCATATTTCTTTTTTTCTCTTTTTAGGATTAATTCATTGATCGTAAAACAGCGATGTTGCTTAAAAACACTGTCACACAGTTTGCTTTTAAAAACATAAACGTTTTTATCAAGAAGGCTGTGTTGAGGAATATGTAGTTATAGCGCAAATATGAACCTCTGTGGATTTCATTCACAGGCAGATTGAAGCAATACAGTATTTTACAAACCATATGTTGCTTGAATATTGCTTTGAGAGCTGGACAGTCAAGTGGTTGCTGTGTTTGACTCCCAGCGGGAAAAAAAAAGTTCTGAGGTCGAACCCCAACGCCACAGCATCAATTGTAGGCACCGTTTAGGGGGTCAGGGTAAGCTGCTGTAACCCCTCCCTGCTCCTTAATGACATTGCTTTGGATGAACGCGTCCCATAAATGACGAAATAGCACAATAGTAGCCGTGCATCTCCAAAGGTTAAGGATTATCAGAGAAATAAAGGCTATCATTTGAGTCATTGTAATGTTGCAATATTAATATTCTCTTAAACACGGCGTGTTAGACACAGCATGCTGGGCATCTGAAGCGTAGCGGTGGATCAAATTGCTAAACAAGAGTGAAGATTGGAGAAAGATTAGAGATTAGATTTCTCCAATTTGCAACAAAAGTCTATTTGGTCGTATTAGGTATCATTAGATAAGTGCTGCGGTATTCCAGCGGTAGAATCACAGTGTAGCTAACTAGCCACGCGCTAAAGTAACCAGAACCTCTCAAAACAAGGGGATGAGCTTTTAGTATACTTTTTAATTGTTTCTGACACCTCCTCCTCCTCCTGCTCCTTCTCCTCCTCCTCCTCCTCCTCCTCCTCCTCCACCATTACCACCTCTCTCCCCTCCCCCTCCTCCTCCTCCTCCCTTCTCCCTCCTCCCCTCCTCCTCCCTTACCTTCCCTCTCCTCCCTCCTCCGCCTCCTCCCTCCTCCCTCCTCCACCCCACCATTACCTCCTCCTTCTATCCTCTCTTCCTCCTTCTTCACCAGTGCCACCTCCCTCTCCCCTCCCTCCTCCTCCTCCACCATTACCACCTCTGTCTCCCCTTCCTTCTCCTCCCTCCCCTCCTCCTCCACCATTACCTCTTCCCTCTCCGCTCCCTCCCCCTCCTCCGTCGCCATGACCACCTCCTCTCCCCTCCCTCCTCCTTCTCCTCCCCCTCCTCCACAGTTACCCACCACCCTCTCTCTCCTCCTCCTCCTCCCTCCACCATTACCTTCTCCAATCTCCCCTCCCTCCCTTCCCTCCTCCTCCACCATTACCACCTCTCCCCTCCTCCTCTCCTCCTCTCCTCCTCCTCCCTCCTCCCACCATTACCTCCCCTCCTCCTCCTCCCTCCACCTCCTCCTCCTCCATCCTCTCCTCCTCCTCCTCCATCCTCCACCACTCTCCTCCACCTCCCTCCTCCTCCTCCTCCTCCTCCTCCTCCTCCTCCCCCTCCACCGTTACCACCTCCCTCTCGCCTCCCTCAGGTGTCGTGTTCCAACCCCGACCGCAGATCTCATCATGTGGAGTGGAGTCGTGATTTGCTAGATATTGGTAAACACCTCGTCTGGGCGAGGACTGTAGCCTACAGGGGTTTTTCTTCGTCAGTCACTTAGCTGCTCTTCCTCCTATGCAGGCAATTAGTCAACAGCAGTTACTTTTAATGGCATCCCCCCGTAACCGTAATGGGAGGACGGTGTCGCCGCTAATTGGACTTTGATACGCTGAATAAATCTCAATACAAGGGAGGAAGATGACACGATAAAATGTGACGCACGCACCCAGGATCCTTTGAAATGCAACCGTTTGTGAAATCTGATATTAGGATGATGATTGTGATGATGTCATCCGACCGAAGAGATTGTCATTTGCTTTGTATTCGTTTGCGTGTGGGCTCGTTGCATTGTGGTCGTTTGGGTTTGAGGCGAAGTCCGGAAATCTCGGCGTCAGATTGTGTGTGTGTGTGTGTGTGTGTGTGTATGTGTGTACTGTGCGTGTGTGTGTGTGTGTGTCTGTGTGTGTGTGTGTGTGTGTGTGTACACTTTATGTGTGTAATGTGTGCACGGTGTGTGTGTTTATGTATGTGTGCACTGTGTGTGTGTGTGTGTGTGTGTGTGTGTACTGTGCGCGTGTGTGTGTGTTGGTGTTGTGTGTGTGTGTGTGTGTGTGTGTATGGTGTATGTGTGTGTGGTGTGTGTGTGTGTGTGTGTGTGTGTGTGTGTGTGTGTGTGTATGTGTGTGTGTGTGTCTGTGTGTGTGTGTGTGTGTGTGTACACTTTATGTGTGTAATGTGTGTGTGGGTGTACCCTATATGTCTGCTGTATGTGTGTGTGTGTGTATGCGTGTACTGTGTGTGTGCGTGTGCACTGTGTGTGTGTGTGTGTATGTGTGCACTGTGTGTGTGTGTGTGTGTGTGTGTGTGTGTGTGTGTATGTGTGTGTGTGTGTGTGTGTGTGTGTGTGTGTGTGTGTGTGTGTGTGTGTGTGTGTGTGTGTGTGTGTGTATGTGTGTATGTGTGTGTGTGTGTGTTGCGTGTACTGTGTATGTGTGTGTGTGTGTATGCGTGTACTGTGCGTGTGTCGGTGTGTGTGTGTATGCGTGTACTGTGTGTGTGTGTGTGTGTATGTGTGTACTGTGCGTGTACTGTGTGTGTGTGTGTGTGTGTGTGTGTGTGTGTGTGTATGCGTGCACTGTGTGTGTGTGTGTGTGGATCGTGCAGAGAGGCGCCATCCTCTCAGCGGCTACTCAAGCTCAGCATATGGAGGCCGTTTATGTTTCAGTCAAATGACATTACGGCGAGACAACCCCCCCCCCCCCCCCTCTGTGTGCCTCCACGCGGTTCGGAACGGCCGGCGATGTACGTCAGGAAATTAGCGATGCAATTTCCCGACGCGCGTTTACAGGCAAGAGGAAATGAAAAGGGCCGGACCCCCTGCTGGGTTTACAAGGCCCCGGCTCCTCACGGGTAATGGTCCAGAATTAACCGGAGAAGAAGAATCGACGAATTGCCATGTCGTACTTGTCGAGTTAAAGTCGTAATAAAACATAAACTACAATATATATATATATATATATATATATATATTTCAGGCCATGGAAGGAGAGGACCACCACAGAGCTACAGAGAGAAGAAGATGAATGATTCATCGATGTAGATTTCATTGCCTTGTTTGACACCAAGGGGGGAGGTTGCGGAAGAGGGGGGTTACATGGGAGAATTTAGGTAGGCTGCTGCGTTCTGGATGCGTTGTAAGGGCTTGATTGTTGAGGCGGGGAGTCCAGCCAGGAGAGAGTTGCAGTAGTCGAGACGAGTGATAACGAGCGCTTGGACCAGGATCTGCGCTGCTTCACGTGTGAGGAAGGGCCGGATCTTGCGGATGTTGTAGAGAGCAATTCTACAAGATCGGGCCACAGAGGTAATGTTGGCGTTGCAGGACAGCTGGTCATCCAGTACCACGCCAAGGTTCCTTGCCGTGGGTGCAGGGGAGACTTCGATGTCCTCGATGGTGACAAGTAGGTCCATCTGAGGGCAGTCTTTACCCGGTATGAAGAGAAGCTCAGTCTTGTCGAGGTTGAGCTTCAGGTGGTTGGCGGTCGTCCATCTGCTGATGTCGGCCAGGCATTTTGAGATGCGTGTTGCGATGTGGGTGTCTGAGGGGGGGAAGGAGAGAAACAGTTGGGTGTCATCAGCATAGCAGTGGTAGGAGAAGCCGTGGGATGTGATTACAGAGCCGAGAGATCTAATGTATAAAGAAAACAGAAGGGGTCCCAGTACTGAGCCTTGGGGTACTCCGGTGTCAAGGGTGCAGGGTCTGGACAGGGAGCCATTCCATGTGACCTGATAAGTGCGATCTGTCAGGTAGGAGGTGAACCAGGATAACGCAGTTCCAGTGATGCCAAGCTCTGCCAGGGTGGAGAGGAGAATCTGGTGGTTCACTGTGTCAAAAGCGGCGGACAGGTCAAGGAGGAACACGGATGAGAGGGAAGAGCTT
>PIJE02001588.1:15663-40910 GCA_002895965.2 Coryphaenoides rupestris | reverse complement strand
GCAGTAGAACAGAGGAAGATTGTGAAGGGTATATGTGTAAACACCCATATACACTGATATACAATGTGTTTATATATATATATATATAATTATTATTTTATCTTCCTTTGTGCAGCGCAGGGCCGTTCCCCCATCTCCGCTCGCCCCCAAAATGTCCTCCCGCTCCCCACGGGGGGTGGGGGGGGGGGGGGGGGGGGGACAGCCAGACGGCCAATGTGAGCCCCAGTTTGTCAAAGCTGCCACCCCGCCCCTGACCACCGCCATTACCAAGAGAAAAAGTTCCCTCCATTCTCTCCATGTGTGTGTGTGTCTGTGTGTGTGTGTGTGTGTGTGTGTCTGTGTGTGTCTCTGTGTGTGTGTGTGTGTGTGTGTGTGTGTGTGTGTGTGTGTGTGTGTGTCTGTGTGTGTCTCTGTGTGTGTCTCTGTGTGTGTGTGTCTCTGTGTGTCTCTCTGTGTGTGTCTGTGTGTGTGTGTGTGTGTGTGTGGAATTGGAGTTGGTTTGTTTCCATGGTTACAGTCTATGACAGTAGTGGTACGACAGTATTATTTACAATCATTACAATCACCACTCGTTAGGAATAGCATTCCTCTTATATACAGTATACATATATATATACAAGCAGTATGTCCCAACAATATGATTTACATTAATTTGAAGATGAATTCTGCCCTTGTCCCGACGAGGGAATACAGAATGGCAACAGCTAGCATGTAAGCTTCACAATTAGCCTCGCGGTCCCCTTCCACATTCTGACCGTCCTTTTTGTATAAATAGAATAGAAACGGCAGCATTTTACATCTATTACGTTGTCCTCTCTACGGGATACAAAACTAAGTCCTTTTTTAACGGAGAACAAAGTAGGCCATCGAGGGAGGCGGAGGGGGGGTGGTCGGTTGAAATTAAAATGATTTTCCTGGAGCTCCTGGTAGCTCTCTGGAGAAGTCATTTGATGTCCTCAAAAACCCAAAAACATTATAATCAGAATAAACTGCTTATTTTTCCTCCATTCGGGTCCACGGCGCGCCATTGTTGCGCGTTATGACTCACGTCGGAGGGCGCGAGCGCGGGGATGATGGGTCTTTTTCCCCGGCGCGTACCGAACCCCATACCGTTTGTTGCCTTAGTTACGCGCCATTAAAGTGCGGCTCGAATTCACACTGCGCCGCTGTGACTCCCTCATAAATATTTTCCCGGGGATTTCAATAATTTAAGCGAACCACTACCTGCTCCCGCCGCTGAGTCGGACGCGGCCCTCGCATGTAAAACCAGCGTGTTCTCCATACGGCGTCGTATGGAGGCGTCGCCAATTACACAATTCCCGTTGCAATTACGTTTGTGTTGTTTGCCGCGATTCCGCCGTTGTTCTTGTCTGTTCCCGACTGTAACCCCGGTCATCCGTGTCGACATCCACATTTAATTTGCTCTCAACGTTATTGAGTTCATTCGTTCATTTGGGACGACGGGTTTTTGTATATTATTTATATTTTTGAGCGCTTCGCCGCCGCCGCCTCGCGTGGATGCAGTAACGGGCGAACTGCGGCCCCTGCGTCGCTTTGACTTTGTGTCGTTTTTTTTGGTTTTTGTTTGTTTCTGGAACGTGCCGGCAAGTTGTTGGAGCGTAAAAACCAATCTCCAGCCCGGCGGAGGTGGAGGAGGTGGACCCGGTACAGGAGGCAGGAGATAATAGAAACCTACGTAAAAAAAGGGGAACTTTTACGTACACCCCTTGAATCTTAACACCGGTGACGCTCCCTGGCTGGGTAAACACCAGCAGAAGGAACAAACATCAGACAAAGTCATTAACAAAACAAGCAAAAGTAAAGCATTCATCAACTCTGGCTGATTAGCCGAATACATTAACATTTTCCGAATCCCATTATCCGCATTATTTACAGAGAGGAGTCATATTTGATACGGATCGCAAACTAGATACCTGGGCCCTATTTCAACAAGCTGGAGTTACGGGTTAACTGGATATGTTAAGTCAGAGGATGGGGGGAAAATGGTCTCAGATACCAAGCTTAGGCTAATCTCAGTTCAGTTACCATGGCAACTCGGGGATCCTAACCAGTAGCAAACCAGAACCAGACCTCTGAGCACTTCCGTGGACTTAGCCTAAACATATCCTAACCTGCTCGTTGAACTGGGCCCCAAGGCCATGTGTGTTTGAGGGAGCAGATAATCTAGTGGTTAGTTTATTTGATTCCCAGGTGAAAAAGATTCTGGGTTCGATCCCCCAAAGATCTGTACCTGTAAGCATCCTTCAACAAGAGTCCTAACCTGTACCCCTGCTCTGTATTCACTGCCAGTCCCCGGGGAGGGGGAGGAAATATTTTCCGAGTGGTTTATTTTGTGCGTTTGTTTTATGGCGTTCTTTTTTTTATACGCCACCGTTGGTGTCATTTAAAAAGAAATGTGTCTGGTTCCTGTTCCTCACATCATTTTTTTATTCAGCGCGTCCTGAAAGGAAAAAAAAGGGCAACATGCGTTCGCAGAGGGAGGAACTGTGTGCTGACTGACAGAGTGGAACTCGGCTGAACACTTCCACACCGTCCCCATGACGACGAGACGAGGAACCGCTTGTCTCTTATCAGTTATGTTTGGAGCAGCAGAAAGCTGTGTCGACTTCAATATATGTACTCATCATTGTGATTTTCAAATCACTTGGATTTAGATGGATTTTTTTCCTTCCTTTCCTTCCTTCTTTGAGATGCATGTCATTAAGGGACGGGTCGGGGGGGGGGGGGGGGGGGGGGGGGCGGTTAGCACATCTTGCTCAGGAATGCCTGCAGGTAGGCTGTGAACATTTCAGATGAAACCAAGAACCTTTCGGTTCGGTGTCCCCAAACACCCTCGCCCTAACCCTGTCTCATTAAAATTTAAACGTCCAACTGCACGCTAATTAGTGAGATAAATTCGAGTCGTCGACAAACCACCACCACCACCAAGATTTATTCTGCACAACAGGAGAACAAGAGCATCCGCGACGCATGTACGATAACTCCGGTCCGTTTCTCCCTGAGCTACTCTCGGGAGGGGCTTCACTATATGGGTTGGATTTGAGACATACAGGTGATCCAAGAGACCCAAAGGGACCGGCTGTGGCTGGTCGGGGTCTCCGTGAGTCCCCGTAGAGCTACGAAGACAAAGTACCGCCGACTTACGACGTTCTCAATTCAACGGAGTGACCTAAGTTCTAATTTTCCATTACGCTCCCCGCAGCCTCATTAGTACGGGGCTCAAGTACCCCTTCATCCACACACCACACCGCAAATGTTTTCCTTTGAACTAATATTACACGTTCACCATTACACTATTAATACACATTATCAGTATTAATACTGGAGCGAATCTTTAAAAAAAAACTAAGCTTGGAAGAGACGTACTTCTATCTCTGGTCTCATAACTCATATATTGCTCAGGAACGATATACCCTGGACAACATTTAAACCCATTCAACAAATATTTAATCTCATAATTTTTTGCGGTGTAGAACAAGTTGAGACTACTACACACTGGAGGCCGCCCGTCCTCTCGTCTAGCGAAGCAGCTCACGTCGCCGGCACACGACCCGCATATAAATGCTTCCAAACGCATTGGGTTCCGAGCTTCCCAGTTCCAAGTAGCGGCAGACGGTCTTGGCGGCGCTTGCTGCTTGTGATGCGTTGCCCTCAGCCCTCGCCCGTCCCGCGGCGCGCCTCCACTGCGATACTTTACTCGGGGACCGCGGTTGTACTCGACTGCCGCTGCTTTGATATTTGAGTTCTCATCTCTTTGTTTTCATCTGACAGCCACGACTTCGGATTGTTCTGCGCGCCTTCCGCTTGTTCCTCTGTGACGGGAAGCGGCTGCAAAGCCGTTACTTTCCAAGGAAGCCACTGATCGTATCTGGGGCTCAAACGCTTCTTTGATTTCCTTCTTGTGTTTTCGCCGCCTTTTGAAAATGTATTATCCTGTAAGTTGACTCCCAGAAAAGAAAAGAAAACTTTAACTTGATAGATCATTGCACTGTTAGGACTGTTGAACTGTTTGTAAAAACAATATACAGAGCTACTATATATACAGATTCCAAAGCGAGCTGCAGTGATTTCAGATACATTATTAATGAGCCAGTCGGGTCTTTCTCAAGAAGGGACGCCTACAGGCTGCGGACATTGGATATCGAACCGAGTACCTTTCATTTAGGAGTAGCCCATCACAGTAACGACGCTACCCCTGGCTGTTATGCTACACAAAGATCATTAGAAGAAGCAACTCTTTTGTTTTTTTAATTAATTCATTTTACATCGAGGAAGAATATCAAAATGTCCGTCATGGATCAGAGCAACATTGACAGATTCAAGAAACCTGCCTCAAAATCAGCACACGGAAGTTGCACATAATTATAGCATAAGCTATCTAATTACATGGTGAATGAGGATGAGATTACTATTCATGGCTGGGCCAGATAGTTATGAAGTCATTCAGGTGATGTGAATGTCTTATTAAGATGAGTTTAAATGAAGTGTCACTTCCTATTCTTGTTCCCCTGGGGGGTGGAGGTTAGATAGTACAACTCTACCCCCCCCCCCCCCCCCCCCCCCACCACCACCACCCTGCTCTCCGGGTTTCATTAGGGAGTCTGTTGGAGCGATAGTTTGCTGGCTCCCTTCTCATAGGAGAATCAGTCATTCTGTCCCCGAGGCGCCACCGGGTCCCGAGGTTCCAATGAGCTGACCCCTGGCTGCTCGGTCGCGGCTGGCCTCCGTTCTCCTCGCGCTCTCCTCCCTCTCCTCGCTCTCCTCGCTGGCTGGCAATGCTGCCGTTACTCAGCGGCGTCCGTGCCCGCCGCTTTCACCGATAAACTGGACCCCGTTTTCATCTCATTTCCTGTAACGCGCAACGACGCAGCGAAACACGGCCAACTCCAGTCTACCAGTTGATACCAGTCCACCAGTAAACTTGCGATGTCACAAAGGGATGGATTTTGAAACGGCTCATCAACACGACCAGCCAAATAGTGACCCTTTAAAAACACAATTATAATGACGTCATCAAGCAATTAAGTAGGCAGCGGATGCTTGGAACTACTACTGTCAGTCATAGAACTGAAGGCATAGATGAAGGCAGATGCACGTAACTTTATAACACCTACAATAGACCTTGTAGCATAGAACAACACCGGAGTTATATCTCGTCTCGGCTGCACACACAATACACGGTGCAAGAAGAGCAGTCTTGGAATGCAAATGCCGACCGCCTTATGGGGTCGAGTCCTATAGGAGCTGAGCGGTAACACGATGGAATGAGACAAGAGACGCAAGAGAGAGTTAACTTGGAAACACAAACAAGAGCATCGCACTACATAACATGTCTCACAGATAGGGACAGGGAGTTCTCAGGGCTCCTCATTGTGTTACTGTACATATTCTTCCATATTCTGCCTCAGAGTCCCTTGGTTCATGGACAGGTTCAGGGAACTCATCAGGACAACTCTTTGACTATTGTCCAACAATCGCCGTACATAAGAACTGGGAAGAGACCGAGACCCAACTTGTATTCAGCAAAGAAGAATTATGTTTTGTACAGTCGTACAAATAATGAACATCATTCCCGTATCCATCTTCTTTTTTCCACTTGGCAGTGGAAGTGGCGGTGATGGCGCAGGTATAGGGCTGCCGAGGGAGCCGCCCATAGCCCTGATCCACCCAACTCGCCAGCGCTGGCGAGTTGGGCGGAGAAACCCTTTGAGAATCAGGGACGACTCGAGCCATTATTTTTAATTCTGCATCCCATTACCCACCCAGGTGGCATTTAGAATGCGTTCGGTTGTCACGGTTTCCCCCCCGAAAGGTTGCGAATAACTTCCACTGCCCCTCACAGCTCACATCTGGGCTGCAAACAGTCCCCCCCCGAGCCTGACTCCGGGGGGGGCTGGGTCTCGGCGGACGTGTTCTGGGCCGGGGTGATCTTGTGGTTCTCATTTAAATATGGTAGAGGGTGTGGGAGGGTGTTGTGTTTGTCTGGTCAAAGTCAGAACACAGCAGAAATATGATATTAAACTTTATAATATATTTAGTTAGTACACCCACAGCGTTTCACCTCTTCAAATCTGACCAAGCGTATTTATAGACAGTATTTGCTTGCAGTTTACTTCCCCAAATAGCAGTTTGTCCCAAGTTTATACGGGCTAGTACGACTGAATGCACCACAAGGCACAATTTTCTGAAATGAGAGCATAAAATATCGTCGTAATTAATGCCACGTTTTAATAAGGAAAAAAAACTCTTAATTAGCTTAACTTACTCATCCGCGCAGTCAAAAGGAAAGACTCAGCACAGAACAAAGCAGAATTTATCAACTTCCAAGTAATTTACATCCAATAAGTGCTCCTTGGTGTCTTCTATATAGTGCACGCGCTTTATTTAGATATACTGTAAATATATTGTATCACGATTATTGAATTATTAGAATTGAATTGGGACTGCGCTCACAGCAGTGCTTTGTTCTGAGAGGCTGCAGGCTGAATACTGATGGATGTGAACGGCAAGACCGTCACGACAATTTCATCATTTGCTGATTTTGGCCGATAGTGTTTATAATGAAATTAGACCCAAATAGGTGACCCATGATAATGCCATCGGGCTACACCAAGGAAAACAAAGACTTTAAAACAGTCCTCTATGTGTTGTGAAGCAATGTTTTTCACCCGATAACCATTTCAGGACAAAATACATAAATGTCCTCTCCTAGCATGGTAGCCCAGGAGTACTTTATGCGGTACGATGTCAATAAAACACAAAACGATGTATCTCAGGAACGTCAAGCTAACGCCGCGTTTAGCCGGCGCCTCCCATGCATGTACGCCGCCGGCTTTGCAGCCGCGCGCAGTTCTTTTGATGGCACAGGACATCAGCTTTATGGCTAATCTCCATGTGATTCAATCACTTTAGATTGAAAGGGGATCCGGTTAATACCGCTTCTGGGGTCCGCTAAACGCCAGGCAAGGGAGCGAGGGTCCCCGAAACGAGACGGGGGGGGGGGGGGGGAAAGAAGAAAAAGGACGATAAAAGTGGAAGAATTGGCCACGGGAGAGAAAGGCAATTAAAGAGGCAGAATATCTGTAGGAAGAGAAGAGAGGGGGAGTAAAGGAGAGACTTATTTTTTCTTTAATTAGCAACGTTCCTGCTATCGCTTTGTCTCTCCGCCGCGGAGGGCTATCCATTTGGGAGCCTATAGCCGCGGCGAGGTGAAGACAGATTGGACGTCTCTGTGATTACTGTGTCTGTAGGACAGTAATGGGCCGCCCTAGGTCAATGTTTCGCTGTTCCAAGACCTCCTCCTTATTGACATTCTTCCATGTTGGCTGGAGGAGTACATTGTGCCTCTTGTGGAGTTCAATAGATGTGATGGGGAGAGAGGAGGTTGGGGCGGGGGGGCGGGGGGGGCGGGGCCATCCCTCTGTGATTCACGGTGACAGAATGGCTTTCGCTCAGAGCGTGGGCCGCCTCTGATTTAAGAAGTCCATTAAAATGTGTTTTCCTCTTTTTTTATGGGATACTTGTTGTGTCTCGAAGGACCGAAGGTGTACCTTTGCACATCAGAAGGCACGCGACGACGAAAGTTCTACATTGATTTGAAATAAAGATGCTTTCGCAGCTCTTTGCGGAGTTGTTCTAG
Source organism: Coryphaenoides rupestris (assembly GCA_002895965.2). Classification (NCBI taxonomy): domain Eukaryota; kingdom Metazoa; phylum Chordata; class Actinopteri; order Gadiformes; family Macrouridae; genus Coryphaenoides; species Coryphaenoides rupestris. The sequence goes on along the minus strand of PIJE02001588.1, from coordinate 33,250 downwards.
CAACTGACTCATCTTCATCTTTCCTCTCCGTCTCACTGTCTCTCTCTCCTCCTCTCCCCCTCCCTCTCCATCTCTCGAATCCCACCCAATCTCTCACTCCCTCTCATCCCTCTATCCTCCTCCCTCACCTCTTCCTCTCTCCTCCTCCTCCCCACCCCCCCCCCAATCTCTAGGAGTACACAATCGACGTGTTCTTCCGCCAGAGTTGGCGAGACGAGAGGCTGAAGTTCGACGGGCCGATGCAGCTGCTGCCCCTCAACAACCTGCTGGCCAGCAAGATCTGGACGCCCGACACCTTCTTCCACAACGGCAAGAAGTCTGTGGCGCACAACATGACCACGCCCAACAAGCTGCTGAGGCTGGTGGACAACGGCACCCTCCTCTACACCATGAGGTGAATGAAGACCCCGCCCCTCCCCCCCTGACACACACCCCCCCACACACACACACACACACACACACACACAACATGGCCAACTCACCGCTGGTTGATGTGTGTGTTTTGTCATCAGTGTGTGTTGGTGTCGGTGTGGTGTGTCTGCCTTTGTGATTATTTGATTGAAAATATGGACGTTTTGTTGTTAGACCTTGACGATTTTTTTAGACCTTGTACCGTCTGTCCCCCCCCCCCCCCCACACCCCCCCCGGCCTCGCTCTCTCTCTCTCTCTCTCTCTCTCTCTCTCTCTCTTCTTCTCTGCCCACTCTCCACCCCTTGTTCTCTCCCTCTCGCCCTCGCTCGTGCCCCTTCTCTCCTCCTCTCTCCCTCCCTCCCTCCCTCCCTCCTTATTATGATGATGTGAACAACGTTGTATGTTTGTGCATTGCTCCGATCAAATGAACATTTTCGGTTTTCACATTCGTCTGCACATCTTCCAAACATTGTGCATCACTTACGCTCGTCCTCACTCACTGTTCCCCGCCATCTCCAACGTCCTCCCCATCTCCCTCTCTCTCTCTCTCTCTCTCTCTCTCTCTCTCTCTCTCTCTCTCTCTCTCTCTCTGTCCATCCCTGCTTCCTGATTGGGTATTCCTCCCTTCATGCCTCATGTTTCTGTTGTCATGAGGACATCTCTGTCTGACATTGCGCTTTGCATTTGAATTGTGTACATTTTGAGTTGCCTTGGCTTGCATTATGATTATCATTATTGTTGTTGTTGTTGTTGTTGTTGTTGTTGTTGATATTTCTGTGTCATATATTGGCTATGGAGCTCTATTTATAATTACAGCAGAATGTCAGTCAAGCAGAACAAATAATTCTTCGGGGGGGAGGGGTGGGGTGGGGTGCATTCAATCATCAAATCTTTATTTAACCGCCACTAAAAGCTGATTTACCAGGAGGCACGTCTTCGTTTGAAGGTTAATCTTTAGGAAAATAAATCGGAAACGGAAAACAAAAAGTTTTTAGACGGCAACACTTCTGTCGGCGGCGGCACCTCTCCAGAGGAAATAATAAAATCGTTTCAACTTTGCCGGATTAATCCTAGATTTGACGGAGGGGGGGGGGGGGGGGTTCACTGGGAGAGAGGACGGCATGCGGGATAAGACACGGTTTTTAATGCAGGATTTTGTCGTTTTCCCGCCACGTCACGCTCAACGCACGGCGCTAAGCCTCTGCTACACAGGGGGGGGGCTGCGGCGGTGGGCTGACGGGGGGAAGAGCGATCGTCTCGGCGTCTTGTGTTGTACGTGTCAGACGCTCACGTCGGCGGCGTCAGCGTCTCGACACTCTGACCCTCCGTCCGGAGTCTCGTCCGCAGCCCCGGAGAGAGAGCTCCGTAAATCACCGGCAGCGTTGTGCGTCAGTGTGTCAGTTTGGACGTAGTTCGTATGCTGTACACCGTACACTACTAGACACACACGTTTGACCAGATCTCAGAGGTTTCTTCAAGTGGTTTAAAGCCCTCGTTGTCATTTTTGACATATTCCTTGTGAATATTTCTGACTGATTTCTGTCTTATTTTCCATTTTTGTTCTCTCTCCGTCTCTCCGTCTTTCTGCCATCAACGCATTTTCTCTCCCGTCTCCTCTTTTTCATTCTGCTGTCTCTTGTCTGTATCTCCCCCCTCCACCACCACTTCCTCCCTCCCCTCCCTTTCTGCCAATCCACCTTCTCTCCCTTCATCCCTCTCTTCTTCTCCCTCCCTCCCTCCCTCCCGCTCTCTATCTCCCTCAATCCCTCTCCATCTCTCCAACACTCCCCCTCTCTCTCTCTCTCTCTCTCTCTCTCCCCCTCTCTCTCTCTCTCTCTCTCTCTCTGCCAGGCTGACCATCCATGCAGAGTGTCCGATGCATCTGGAGGACTTCCCCATGGACGCCCACGCCTGCCCGCTCAAGTTCGGCAGCTGTAAGAGAGCACACAGCGCTGCACACAGAACCGGCCCCCCCCGGCCCCCCGGCCTCCGCACCAAACACACACACACACACATCACATCTGCTGTGTCTCTCGGGACCGTCGAGTGGGTTAGGGTGTGTTTGACCCCCAGCCAAAAGGTACTGAACTCCATTTCCACTCCCAAGTCCTGCGGTGGTTCATCCGAGAGCAAGACTCCACGGAGAGCCCTAACCCTTAATGACGTTCACTGTGAATCACTTTGGATAAAAGCGTCTCCCAGGTGATTAGTAAAATAGCTAGAATCTTTAGTATCAAGAATTAAGTATCAAGAGTCCTGGTGAAAACTGCAGCCAAGAAGTGATAACATTATTTATGTCCTTTATGTCCCTTGTGCTGGCTGTTTAACAGAATAGAGTAAATATGACATAACATTCTCCAAATATCTAAAGGTATATAGATATATATATGTATAGATCTATAGGTATACAGTATATCTATATATCTCTATAAATGTATATATATATTGTCATTGTCTTGTGTGAAGTGGGCATGTCTGGTTGAATTTATTTGTCCCGCATATAGTTTAAAACCATGAATTCATCATTTCCGTAGGACAATGGAGAGAGAGAGGTAGAGGTGGTAGGGGGGGGTGTGGGGGACGGATGGAAATTACACTTCCCTTCCTCCCCTCATCCATCTTGCCTCCCCCCCCTCTCCCCTCTCCCCTCTCCCCCCGCCCCCTCTCTCCCCCCAGATGCTTACACCAATAACGAGGTAATCTATCTGTGGACCAAGGGAGACGAGAGATCGGTGGCGGTGGCCGAGGACGGATCCCGGCTCAACCAGTACGATCTGCTGGGCCACGAGTTTGGGAAGGAGACCATAAGGTCCAGCACAGGTGCACCGCCCAGCTGTCCGTCTCGTCACACACGCACACACACACACACACACACACACATGTCTGAACCCCCCCCCCACCCACGGATGCTCCAAGGTCTTTTTATTTAATTTTTTTTTTTGTATAATAAATTGAGACAAGGTTGTACTTAATTAGTCCCCCGATGAAGAATGTGGATGTCACTGCAGAAAGCACAGGATAGTAGTAGAAATGAAATAAAAAACAAAGAAATACAGAAAATGTATATCGATATACACAATGTGAATGTGTGAATGTTGGTGTCAATTCAAACAAAGTGAATGAAATATAAACTAAATCACAACTGACTAAATCACTAAACTAAATCACATTCATCAGGAACACAGAGCGACGATGAGTAAACGTTAAGAGAGAACAACGTGTCCGTCTTCCCTGTCATTTGTTTGTTATTGAGAGAAAGAAAGAACATTTCCACATCATATTCCACCCAATATGGTTGTTAATGGGAAGAGGGGTGAAGGACAGGGGTGAGAGTGTGCCGTCAGACGACGTTAATAAGCCCCGACTGGAGGGGATAATCGATGACGAGACAGTCATTAGCTCAGAGACATGGTGATTTCAGAGAGAACCTCGTCTGCCAAGTCGCTGTCTCTGTCTCTCTCTCTCTCTCTCTCTCTCTCTCTCTCTTCTGGGGCATCCCGGGCTGCTGGCTACAGGCCTGCCTCCAGTGATTTTAATTATCGGTGAAATATAGGAACATGTCACGCAGTAATGTTAATGATCTGTACGACTAACGACACACTCACTCGCAGCCAATTTCCTCCCAAAAAAAAGGTTCCGGAGCAACGGCAAGAATTTGAATGACCTATACGACCAACAACAGACATTTGACAGCTAGTTCCTGTCGAGCTGTAAGAGCTTGACTTGAAGAGCGTGTACATATATGGGGCCGGGATGGTCTGTTAGTCGGGGGGTGTTTGACTCTGTGGCAGTTTAGTGGCCTTCGTGGCTTTTTCTGGGCCCTTCCGACACACAGGACTCGGGTGGATGTTGTGACAAACCAGTTTATTGGAGAGTTGGCACCTGCCAGAACAGGTGTTAAATGTGGAGCTCTCTGTCCCGAGTGTGTGTGGTGATGGATGGATTGTGACCAGGTGTTTACCATACCCAAAATAAAACAATAAAACAAGCTCCAAACACCATTGTCCCCACTGCTCCCGAGTGTGACCAGCCAACACCCCCCCCCCCCCCCACCACCACCCCCCACCATCCAGGGCGGTGCTGCTTTGGCTGGCAGGGGAGTTGTCTTTGGACTTGGCCCACTGCAGGGTTGTCTGGACGGGCTTGACAGCCACAGAGGGCCCAGAACGGCTTACCTGTTACCAGGGCGACGAGGAATTATCCCCATCTCCCTCCCAGAGCATTGGAGTCTTTGGGCTGCTGTTCAGGCTGGCAGAGGTGTGTGGCTGGACCTGGTTCTGCTTCAGGGCTGGTTAGGGCCAGACGCTTGCTCGTCACGATTACTGTGCTGCCTCCCCCCCCCCCCCCCCCCCCCCGCCCCTCACTCGTCGCTGGGCTCCACCAGCGACCATCACTGCCCTCGGGGGGAAAGGGCTGGTGCTGGGAGGGAGGCCCGGTCTTTCCACACGGCCAGTTGCTCCCAGTCGTCAGGCGGCCCTTCTGTGTCCCTTTCCCGAGACGGAGAGGCCCCAGGTTAGGCGCCAGTGTGGCAGTCGTCCCTGACAACATGCCACTGGAGTGGGTTTGCTGGGCTCCTCCAATAGGCAGGACACAGCTGGATGTTGTCATCTCATGTTCCAGGTGGAGCAGATGTTCCATGCTGGCATGACAGAGCTCTCTTTCCTGATTGTGTGTGTGTGTGTGTGTGTGTGTGTGTGTGTGTGTGTGTGTGTGCTGTCGTGTGTGTGTCTGAGTGTTGATGTCTGGCTTATGCCTGTCGGCCCTTGATTAACCCCACACTGCACCCAACAAGGTGTGACGAGCCCCACCTCCTGCGCAGGAATCTAACTTCAGCCCGACTCGCCAGGTGAGGCTGCTTCAACCAGCCACCAACCACACACACTCCACGGCACACATCCCAGCCGTGGAGGTTCTGGGCCCACCAGTGTCGCCAGTCATAACCGTGGGTGTCCTTCCCCCACCCGCACCCCTACCTGCTCCTTAATACCTCTCTCAGAAAAGTGTCCAGTGCAAGCGCTTGGGATAAAAAGATCATGCCAAACGACACTGATATGGTAACCACGGAGTGCCAACAGACCTCGCTGGTGGGCAGACACCCACAGCCCCTCCGCTAGGTTAGTGTGTGTGGAAAATATGTGACCCGATGTGTTGTGTCTACTGTGTGTGTAGTGCTGTGGTTGTGATGTGTGTATGTGTAGTGTTGTGTGTTGGGGGGGCCGGGGGTGGGGGTCCCGGTCAGCAGGCACCACACTCTTCTTCTGCGTGAGATCTGACGGGGTGGATCCGTGCGGCGTTTTTTCCTCGTACCTCCATCATCAATCCCGATATTCCGGTCTTTCTGATTTGGGCCCAGCAGTAGCCCGGCATTATTCCAGGGTAATTACTTGCTTGAGGTTAGCATGCTGGGAGAGGGGAGATAATACGCGGGGCATCGCGGACGCAGGCTGGATAATAGGCTGCTACCTTGGGGCAGTCGGTAATTACCGGCAGACTGCTTAGCTGGCATGGGAGTGACTCGGGCTCCGCGAGCCTATAGATGTTTAACCTTTTGCAGGAGTCGGTGAGCCTGGCTGCAGCCGCACAGAGGAGACTATTAGCGCCTCGGAGATGACTCCATCTACTTCTCTCTTCGTCTTTGGAGCCCAACACAGGGTGTGTGTGTGGGGGGGGCGGCGGCGGTCTCTGTTATCTGCTGATTTGTGCGGCGGACCGCTGCTGCTGAAATGTTTGACGTCAGCTTCTGATGCGGTTGTTAAAGATGTGTGTTTTTGTCTTTGCCGCCGGGGAAGGTGAAAGGTGAGTTCCGTTAGCATAACAAGGCGTCTCGGAGCATCTAAACGGAGCGGTTTGCCCGAGATGCTGATGGGGTGAGAGCAGCGGGGAGGCGCGCCGATGAGGAGTTTAAATGCAGAGACTTCGCCGGGCGATTCCCGGGTCAAAATATGAATCTAAATGACGCGAAACGGAAAGTCGAGTTTTAGACGAATAGAGTTTTATGTGGACAACAAACAGACACACAAGGCAAAGTTAAGGTAACAACAAACACGATGAAATGAATGACGCTTTATCAGTCCCAGACGAGACATTTCAGTGGACAGTTTTAACATTGGAGTTGATTGTCTTTCACGATTACACGATTGGACCGCGCTGAACGGAAGACATACACGATAAATATGGACGGGGGAAATAACACGGGTTGGCAGGAAAATACGTAACATTCTCACATGGGCGATTGAAATGTATTTTCCTCCAAGACCATCAACATACCCCAACATGTTTAAGAAAAAAATACGGAATATTGTCTCTGTATTAGCAAATCTATCTCGTGAACTCGCCATAATCCAACTTAATTTCAATAAGCCGCTCTGGAACGAAGCTTTATTAATATTTTGTTGTCGTGCTCTGCATCCATGGCTCTCTCTTGCTTACTTACTGTCACTCTCCTCTCTGCTCCCACCACAGGGGAGTACGTAGTGATGACCACGTATTTCCATCTGAAGAGGAAAATCGGTTATTTTGTGATTCAGACGTACCTGCCCTGCATCATGACCGTCATTCTGTCCCAGGTGTCCTTCTGGCTGAACAGAGAGTCGGTGCCCGCCCGCACTGTGTTCGGTAAGAGATCTGATCAAGTGAAATCTATTTTATTTATTGACGCTTTTCATCCAAAAACGTGCAAACAAAGCAAGACTAAAGTATAACAATTCTTCACTCGGTGTCTTCACTTTTTCCTCATTTAAATGGGCCTCTGTTTACCACCGGCCGTTAGTCATTACGAGGAGCCGTTTCCGATACCTGTCCGTTGTGGACATCACATGTGGAGTGCCCCACTTCTGAATCACAAAACGGATAGATGTATGATCGGATGGATTGACTCCCTGGTTACCACCGTAGTGGACTGTACCAACTGGTAGAATGGGCGGGGGGGGGGGGGGGGGGGGGGGGAGAGTACAATTTATCCATCATATATCTGGGTGGACAGTCCCCACTTCAAGTGGATAGATTAGAAGTGGTTTGTAATGGCTGATCATGGTCACACCTGGTGGTGAAAACAGTCAGAGTTACTAGAAGCAGGTTGGCAGGATAGTCGAGCTTTTTTGGTCCCCAACCTTCGGGTCGGGAGCCCACATGGGGTTGCCTGATTTGCATATGGGGTCACGGGAGAGATTGACTTATCAGCTATATATATTTGATGGTGCTTTTTAGAATACGAAAATGATGTAGAAAGGTTTAAATGGTCTCATAAAGGTTGTGTATATTTTAATGGACTGCCTAATTATTCATGCCTAATTATTCATAACCGCGAGCGATCCGCGACTAATCACTCAGGGTGGTGCTGACGCATTTTCTCTCGGACATTACGGGCAGATTTTCAGACCTAAAAACGGGGTGTCTGGGTTCCCGATCACCAAAGCCTACGGTCTACCTCGGCGTCTTTGAGCCATAACCACTATCTGCTCATTAATGAGCCGTAGCAAATAGTTCAGCAGGCGCGCGACAAACACGTAGCGGCGGCGAACGACGGAAAACAACAAAAACGGAATCAAAATCAAACAGAATGATTAGATTTCCTCTCCCCCGAAAACGAGGGGGAATTCGAGGGAGCGGCGTATTTGCGGGGGGTTAAGCTCAATGGGGGTTCGAGTCGTGTGATTTATGTGAAGTGCTTGTCTCACAAGATTTACTTACAGTTACGTCTAGCGATGAGAAAGACGGTCTAATTAAATACCGATTAGTTCGAGCAGGGGCGACAGTTAAATTCATTTGGACAGAGTGAGTTTGTCTTTCTGGAGCGGGGTGGTGGAGAGGGGAGGAAGCGGCGGTTTGTGGAACTCTCTCGCTCCTTTGGACTGGATACTTCAGAACCGTCGACGTCCGCCAAACCTTTCCAGGACTGATGGCGTTGGGCCCCGGCCCCGGGTCTCTGGAGCGGGGCGCGTTTTCGCTCGTCTTTCTTTTTTTAATCTATTTTTGAAAGACTCTTATTTTGAAAACGGGGCGCGTCGCTGCAGCGGAGTATTTTAAGACGTCTCGTTCGGGAGGAAGGTCGTCGCGTGCGTGTGCTGTGCGTGCGTGTGCGTGCGTGTGCGTGGTGTGTGTGTGTGTGTGTCGTGTGTGCGTGCGTGTGTGTGTGTGTTGTGTGCGCCTCGCCGGGGGAAAACCGCACGAAGCATCTGTCACGCTTTTACCGTTCATGTTGCCAGACGACGACATCAGACATTTTGATGTGCAGCAAAAAAAAAAATAATTAAAAAAGCGGACAGTTTGTAGTGAGAACATGAATAATAAAAGCGCGGGCAGACGATGAAACAGGAAGCAGAGAAACAGGGACGTGATGATCATACAATATTCACCGCTCTGCATCTTTCTTCCTGTTTCACAATAAAAGATACTTCACTCACAATTAGCCGTTCTATTATTATAACTTGTGCTGTTTGTTTCACAAGTTTTGACAATGCAGTAGTTAGTTCGTGAAGTTAGTTAAAAAAAAAAACACATGGGTAATCATCGTATTATTGTATTATTAGGTCATTATTATTCATAATTATGAATTACATATTGTGGATCATATATTAGTAAGTTAGACAAAAATACATAAAAGGTTACGTCAGTCGATAAAGTCAAATGCCTTTTTACTACACGATATTGAATGAAATTGACTGATCTGATTTATCCGTGAGATAATGACAAAAACATATTTTGGTCATTTTGTTCCCTGCGTGCTGAATAGATAGATAGATGAGCAGGTTAATAAAGGCTACAAGAATAAACAATCAATTTTCTCGTTTCCGCCGCCATCCTCAATAAATTCAGCGTACGCATATTGAGGTTGACGTCGGCGTCCTTTCGGGATGATCTCTCGGCGACGGACGGCGAAGGAAAAACAGCGCACAACGGTACAACTTATGAGAACCTCTTGGCGGAGCTCCACGGAAAAAATAACCTGATTTGTGGCTCCTGTCAAAGCCACGGCGGGGACGGCGCTGGGGCAGCCGAGGTTACAGACAAGACTCACGAAAATAATCATCCGGAGGACAAATCCTCGTCACAAAAACGCGCTCCCTGCTGAGTGTGTTATCTCTCGTGTACTTGGTGGAGAATACACAGGGGATGGGGGTTGGGCGGGTAGTTTGGCTTCTCGCTGGAAAGGTTCTGGGATCGGAACACCAATGTCCGCCGCGTAACCCGTAAGCATCCTAGAGCAAGACGCCCCACTTAACCCCCGAGAACTAAACCCCTAACGACTCGTTAATGACATGCATCTGAATTCGCTGCAAGTCACATTGGACAAAAGCGATGTCAGTGGTTCCCAGCCTGTGGGTCGGGGGTTCCTGATATGCGTACAGGGCCATCGTTGAGGAAGCTGACGTAACAGAAGGTGATGACAAAGAGCTAGTAGGTTCACTATGAGGTTGCGGTAATTGCAAGGACGTTCATGACTACAAAAGTGGGTCCTCACAGAGGTGCGAGTCTGAAGTCACCGGCGCTTGGTGTCATTTTGCTTCTCGTCCTGTCTCCAGGTGTCACCACGGTGCTCACCATGACAACACTGAGCATCAGCGCTAGGAACTCGCTGCCCAAGGTGGCGTACGCCACGGCCATGGACTGGTTCATGGCCGTGTGCTACGCCTTCGTCTTCTCGGCGCTCATCGAGTTCGCCACCGTCAACTACTTCACCAAGCGGAGCTGGGCGTGGGACGGCAAGAAGGAGGGCATGGAGATACGGGTGAGGTCCCGGACGCCATCATGGGAAATAACCTTATAGATGCTATTAATAGATGTGTCTCGTTCACTTAGACGCGCGAAGGGAAAAAATGTGTTGTGTTCACGGGTATTCACAAATATACAAGTATGTTTAGCACTCGCTTCCAGATGACATGTACGCATGCAGTATGTATAATGTATAATGTAATGTATATGAATGAATGTATAAAATATGGGTATTCACTTCAAAATGCAAAGCTATTTATACGTATATACTATGTTCACCGAGATATAAAGATATAGAGACATAAGATAAGATAGAACTTTATTAATCCCGAAGGAAATTCTTGTGCCCGGTTGCATAGCAATACAGTAAAACAATAGAGTCCTAGTAGAATATATATTAATATATTATAATATATTAATATATTAATGTAAAAGATAATATATACATATATATGCTATATATGTATATATTGTATGTATATATACAGCACATACATACGTATATATTTCATATATAGATATGTCTATATCTATACAGATCTATATAGCGATATCTATATCTCAATCTCCAATATAGATATAGAATTTGTAAATCTACGTATGTTGAACAAGTTCCCGTTCCATGCATTCGCGTCATTGAGCTCCAGAAGTCAAGTGCCGACAGATCAGAAATCTAAAAGAGACGATATGAAGACAGAACTTTATTAATCCCAGACGGGAGCTTCAGGGAAACCGAGTGACCGCTGATGGAAAGTCATCTCTCTCAGCAAAAAGAGTTCAGACTAGTTTTCTCGGAAGACAAGAGCGGACCCTTTCTTATTGATCCATTAACGGCCAAATGGAACGGGGCAGGAGGAGGGGAGGGGCGGGGCGGGGCGGGGCGCGGGGGGGGGGGCGGCGCGGCGGCGGGGAACGTGGGGCGCTGGTTCAATTCCCAGAGATGGGGGGTGGATGATTTATGAACGCACAACCGTCGTACACACCCGCGATGTTCACCCCAGAAACCAGCGTGTCATTATTCAGCAGAAAAAAAGCCTCCTCTCTCTCTCTCTCCTCTCTCTCTCCTCTCTCTCTCCTCTCTCCTCTCTCTCTCTCTCTCTCTCTCTCTTCTCTCCTCTCTCTCTCCTCTCTCTCTCCTCTCTCTCTCCTCTCTCTCTCCTCTCTCTCTCCTCTCTCCTCTCTCTCTCTCTCTCTCTCTGTTTCTGGAGATGTGTGATGAAGGGCGTTGAGAGATCACAGCTGGGAGGAATGGATCTGCCTGGAAGACATTTTCTAGATGCTACTTCTTGCTTTGGTCTTTTGTCGTCAATGGCCGTATATTATTATATATATAGCCACTAATACGTATACTATAACTACAAGATACAGTACATATAGTTTCCCCTTAAGGGATTAATTTAAGCGTTAACATACGTATTTATATAAATATTTTTCCTGGGATGTAGTACTTTATTATATACATACTGTTTATATACAGCGTACATTTTCACACACTTATTGGCACACATAAAGTACATATTCACATTGTTGCGTATTTTATTTCGAACTATTACTATTACTAGAAGATTGCATTCTGATATGGAGGTACATCCATCAGGTCTGTTTCCACGTCGTAAACCCAGACCTGGCGGGTGCCCCGGTGTGATGGAGTACGCCAATAAACTCCATCTCCACATTCACAAATAGACAATAGAAAAACGACATATCTAATTTATGCGACGCCTTTGTTCTACCTTGTCTACGACAAGTAAATATGAATATAACAAATTATTATGAATTTGCCTAGCTTGACATTTACAATTGCTTTGCATATTTATAAAGAAAATAAAGAATTGTCATCAGCAATAAAGGACAAAAAAAAGCTTAGCTAACTCATCTCATATTGTATCTCTGTCATATATTTAAAAAAAATATAAAACTATTCTGAGCGACCGACAGCGCCGAACCTTTTCTACGAGGGTGCGTTTGGAGGTGGAAGTCGCGGTGTTTTATTCTATAAAAGTCACATTTCAGCTTATTCTCAATGATGAATGGAGCGACTCTGCGCGGACGAGTATCCGAGTTTCCTCTACGATAATGCCTTTACCATCGTAGGGGCCGCTGGCTACCGCGAGCAGGGGTGGCCAGGGGATGGAGGGGGGGGGGCGGGGGGGGGGGAAGCGAGGACTGAGTTTGTCTGACGAATAAAAGAAATGGGGTCGAGGTGGGAGAGAGAGAGATAGCGCGACTAATATTCACCGTCGATGTTTAAGCGAGGTTAGAGCGGAAAGCGAGAGGTCAAGTTAAATCGGGGGGGAATGGCGAACAGATAATTTCTTGTCGATGGTTCCAAGGGGATTATAATGGCGACATTGAACGTTAGCATAGATTGTACTGTGGTGTTCAGAGACTGTATTAAGTTAATCGATTCTATCGGAGGGTCGGTTGTGCCGTGGATAGCGATTTACAAGCGTTGGAATTCGTTTTTTTCTTCATACGTAATATAGGTTGATGTAATTATGAGAACGGCGTTGGGACAAGGCGCGAGCAAGCGAGCGTTGGAGAGGGGTGGAAAGACAGCGTAAGATGCGTACTCACTGGATTTATAAGTTTAAAATACATGAATAATACAGCAGTACGTCTTGCCACACCTTGATATGAATAATGAAAAAGTAACTAAATACGTAACTAACATTCAGATAGTGTAAGCGTGTAATTAAACCCACTGAACATTTCTGCAGAAATGTGCGACGGTACGACAGTGAGCTCAGTCCACAGCTGCTGACAAGAACTTGGTTAAGATTTATAGTAATATCATGGTGTTTTAACTTATCATAATAATATTGACTTACGTGATTTATCTTGAGCTGGTTGCGAGGTAGACTATTTCTTTGATTTGTTAGTTTTAGTGAGTCGGTCTTAGTTTTTTTCTTTATTTAGCGCATTGGTAGTGGTTTGGTGTTTGGACTTGTATTTGGTTGACAGGTGTGTTGAATATTCTGATCTGATTTCTCTGTTGTTTGGTTGTGGTTTGCGTTTAGGAGATACGCTTGTGGCGTTAGAATGAACAGGCCGCTTGTTGGTTTGAAGTATTTTACCCAGGAATGTTCATTATCCGTTCTAGGAGATACGGTAGATATGGTAAATCCGTTAACTTTATAATTGTATACTCATTGAAGAATGATATATAGAATAGATTTACCTCTTCACTTGTGCTTTATGATGATGTGTGTCGAACAATTAACACGAAACTTGTATTGTATTTGTTTTATAGATAGCACCGAATGGTAAGTGAATTGCATTTGTTGAAGAGATTATTTCAGACGTTATTCCACATGACGACTTAATGTTCTTTTTCAGGAGCTATTGCTTTGCCAAAGGAATATAAGATAACTAAAACACAGTGTTTCGCTTCTATCTAAACCGTTATTATCTGTTTGATTAGGATACGTAGATGATAGGTAGAAAAACGGAATAATACTGTGAAGATAGTTGAGAACTAAGTCACGCGATGGTCCAAGACCATTCAGTCCCTTCATCTCGCGGTCCGCAAGTTGTTTTTTCGCACATCGAGGGCTGCATCCTTGCGCACCGTTTCCGGCAGCTAAGGTGTAGCTCGGTGGGTTTGGGTGGCTCCGTAGCGGGGCGTCCTCGAGAGAACCCCGGCACAACCTTCGAAATCGTTCCCCCAATCGATTGATTTATGCAGATACATCGGGCTTTAGGAAAATAGCCAACACACGAGTCTCAAAATATTCTCAAATGGATAGTAGCTCAAGCTGCGCTGCACTGCCTGCACCACACACAAAGGCACACACACACAGCGATGTCGGACCACACACACCACACACAAAAAAGCACAATATGAACAACAGGAGACATAGCGAGTGCATTTGCCAGGAGATATCGTATTCCAAAGGTCAATAGCAACTCAAGCTGCGTGGAAGGTGAGGGCAGGACAAAGGTTCGAGTATTTTCAACAAGCGTATTCTCTTAAAGAGATAAGTCGCTTGTTTGGTGAGCCATAAGTAATATAATATAACGGTAAAATCAAAGGGCGTTTCATTCATAATCGGCTAAGCTCTGGGAAGTTTGAAAGTCGAACTTTGTGGTCAGCTATTTTTCGCATTATATTGATTGCGATATTTTCATTACGATGCGGCTTGTCTCGCCCTTTATAGTGTCAGTATGAAAATGTCTATGAGCTACGAACTTGTCATGATATGATGAAGAACAGTAGACTGGAGTTGAATCTATCCGGGAGGGGGTTATGGATGAATTGAGCTGCGTCAAATGAGTCGCAGGGACATGTTAATTAGTTATATCTCTTATGCTGATTAAGCACGTCACTGTTGATGAAGGAGAAAGGCGGCGTGGCTAATTAAAAGCCAAATTATATCTAGTGATATCTGTCAATGTAAGCAAGGCTCGCCATCTCTTTCCTCTCCTCCTAAACCTTTATTTTTTCTTTTTTACCATTTCATTTTCTTCATCTCTTTTCTCTTTATCTCTCATCGCCTCTTCTTCATCTATCTTCTCTTTCTCTTGTTCTTTTTCTCTGATCTCTTTCTTTTCTCTAGCCCTCTGTTTCATCTTCTTCTTCAAAGGTATCTCGGTCCTCTGTCTTTCTCCTGACGACAACTACTCTCTCTCTAACTTCTACCGGCGAATCTCACATTTCGATCTCTGCTCGATGCTTGTCTCTTCTTTCTCTGAGAGGTGCTCGCTATTCTTTCTCTGCTCGCGGCGGCCGAGATTGGAGTCAATTATTCATATATAGCACAAGGGTGCAGACGCGCAGGAGTTGGCGGAGAGATCTCTGTCTCTCTCTCTTCTCGAACATCCTGCTGGCAGAGATTGGCTGCTCCCGAGTAGCAGGACAGGTCGATCGGAGCTAGAGACGTATGATCAGTACGGCCAAGACTGGCGCAGTCTCTTCTTAGTAGAGTATTCTCTGTGATACCGATGACTGAATCGCGCGCTGCGTCGCGTGAGGTATAGTGAGATAGGAACAGTTTAGACCAGGTGCGAGCTCATTAATCTGGTACGAATAAACAGTACAGATGCGTGAAACTTGGAATTGCAAGATCGAAGGAATGGTCAGAAGACGCACGTGGTGAGAGTGGTACGTAGCAGTAAGCAGAAGCTAGAGGTCATGGT
This sequence comes from Coryphaenoides rupestris, assembly GCA_002895965.2. NCBI lineage: Eukaryota > Metazoa > Chordata > Actinopteri > Gadiformes > Macrouridae > Coryphaenoides > Coryphaenoides rupestris. Next base: position 17,989 of record PIJE02001588.1, on the reverse strand, counting down.
GCAGCGAGTGTGCAAGAAGATCGCTCCTAGGTGCAGATATGTGCTCCAGAAGAGAAGTCGGTGGGAACGTTCAATATGTATGCGAGGACGGGATGTGATAGAATGATGAAGTGGGAGCGAAGAGTGGTGAATAACGAGGAAAGGGAGACAGGGATGTAATCGGATAGTAGAAAAGAAGGAGAGCAGATTCACCTTCACCGTTTTCCACCGAGTGGCCTTGTGGGAAGATGGTCGCTGTGTCTCTTTGTGTAATACTGTGAGTCTTTTTTTTTTTGCGTTTCTGCATCGCTTTGAGGGCGGTTGGGATGAAAAAACAACACACACAAACGATTTATTACAACAAAAAAACAGCCGAGGCCAAGAATTGATTGGGAGCTGAAACTTTATTTTTAAACCGACCGCGACGGTCGCGTTTTTTATATTATTTTGGGATGTGTGCGGCGCCAGAGGAGGACGTTAGCCAGCGCAGCGGGGACAGCATGAGAAGAAGGTTCGGTGCTTGCGCTTTCCCAAACGGGGAGGGAAAAAGGGGAATTAGTCTCGCTAGATTAAAAGGACTGGATGACAAGCGAGGCTTAGGCTGCTGATAGCATCACATTTTTCTCCATGCACCGCAGCAGCAGCCGTCCCCAGGGGCGCCGCGCGCCGCTGCGGCTGCACAAAATGCGAAAAAAACACGGAAGTCAAACATGTTCTGGAGAACTGGAACTTGAAATTGTTGTTGCAGCAGATTGGGATCTGCGTAGAGCGGGCGGTGTTGTAATTAATTCACCCGTGTGTGTGTGTGTGTGTTGTGTGTGTGTCGTGCGTGTGCGTGTGTGCGTGCGTGCGTGTGTGTGTGTGTGGTGTGGTGTGTGTGTGTGTGTGCGTGCGTGAGTGGTGCGTGGTGCGTGTGTGCGTGCGTGGTGACGTGTGTGTGTGTGTGTGTTGTGCGTGTGTTGTGTGTGTGGTGGGTGTGTGCGTGTGTTGTAGTGCGTGCGTGCGTGGTTGCTGTTAGTGCGTGAACCCGTACGTGTGTAAGGGCACGACCCGCGAAAGTTTTGACATCGTTGGGGTGGTGGTGGTGGTGGTGGTGGTGGTGGTGGTGGTGGGGGAACAAAAGAGCGGGCACACCTGGTGATCAATCTCCCCGTTCCCCTTGTGTCGCAATTAAAGCAGGGCTATTTCAAATGTACAGTTTTCAGCGGATAACATCGCGTAGCGTCGCCGGGTGTCGGGAGCACCCGGCAAAGACACCTTCACTCGTCGCGCGTTCCTCGTTTTAGCACTTTCTCCTCCTCTGGCTGTAAATAAAAAACTAACATCTATCGCAGTCGCGTGACGCTTTTCCTCCGCTCTCTCCCCGAGTGTGCTCTTGAGATTTTTACCGCTCGTTAGACCTGCCGGCTTTGACGTGATCGACGCGGTTTCGGCGGACAGGTATAAACAGCGGCGGTGTAGTGTTTTTTTTTTGTTCTCTCTCTCTCTTTCTCTCTTCCACGTGCAGCGTTGACACAAGCTCAGTTCCGACCGCCGAGCTGCGGTGTGTTTCTGCCAAACGCTCGGCGGAAACACACCGCAACCAGTCTAAAGAGCGCCTTGTCGTTGCACCGCCCGGCGTGTGTGTGTGTGTGTGACGCAACGATGAGAGAAACGGCGAAACAAGCGCACCGCGAAAATCCCTCCGTGACCTCGCGAGCCGGAGGGTCCGCTCAGACGTGCGATGGACAGATGGACTCCGGGCCCCAGCTCCAGCTGACACAGTCCATCGACTCCTTCCGGCCGATTGTGCACGCCCCACATTGTGATGTCACAAAGGGACGGATTTCTAAACGGCTCGTAATGCGGCTCGTCGTCAACACCTGCCGGTAAAATAGGGTGCCCTTTAAGTGCCGTGCCTATTTCCATACGATAATGAGCCAGCGTAGCTAATTGCATATTTCCAGTGATGAGAACAGATGAGAGAGGGAGTCCTGCAGCAGTCATTGAAACGTGTTCACAGGTTTAACTTCATCCACGCCAGCGGCTGAGCCAACGGGGGGGAACCGGTATAATGATATTATATACTGCACCTGTTCAATGTTGATGACATTCATTTGAGTCTTTGAGTTTGGGTCACGTTTGATGACATTTAAAATGATAAAACCCTTTTTTCTTTTCCACTTGTCTTTCCAGGAGCCCTTTCAGAGTAACATTGCCAGGATTAAAGATATGGTTAGGCTTTGTTTTGTTCTCTACGTGTGTCGTGTCTTGTGGTGCTTCTATTTCCTCTACATGAGTTCAAATGGAAGTATTGTTGGGTTTCTGCGCTCCGCGGCTAACCCTGTACCCCCTGCTTCTTGTGCCC
>PIJE02001587.1:98072-118383 GCA_002895965.2 Coryphaenoides rupestris | reverse complement strand
ATATTCCAGAGGAAGATGGTAGAGACTAGGGGTGTAACGGTACACAGAAGCCACGGTTCGGTACATACCTCGGTTTTGGGGTCACGGTTCGGTACGAGTTCGGTACAACAGGAAAAAAGCAACAAAAATCCCAAATGCATAAGGCTAGGTTTCTTTTCATTTATTTTGAACAGACAGTAGTGCAAGTTATACTTAGTTCCACCTAGTGTCGTATAGTCCCCCCTGAGATAGTTGGTACAGCCTGGCCCTGTAGTGTATCAAGCAGTAAACACAACAGTGAACATACACTCTTGCATCGGTCATATTTCTATGTAGGGCTGATAAAAAAAACAAAAAGCAATTGGTCACAATCAGCTACAAAACTGAAAAGCATCTCTTATGTTATAAAAGTACACCCGTAGCCTCCTGGTCAGGGACTCTTTGAGTTCTTGATTGTCTGAGTATTGGTCTGTCGTAAGTAGGGTGCCGGCTTGCATTAGATCTAAAATAAACTGCGAAAATTGTAGCATCGAGTCTGTCAGCTCTGAATGTCTTGGGATGGTCTGGGAGGTCTGGAGGTCTGCATGCATACATACGAGGAATAATCGAGATACTGTTTCTCTCTATGGTGGATATGATCCGGAGCTCTTGTGATAATGATGCTGAGACGACATCTGGGAGATTTGATCTGAAGATAGTCTGAGAATATGGAGGTCAGGAAATAGATTCATCTGGATGTTCATGGATGTCGTGACGAGTCGTTCTGGGTTTTCTGCAGATGTTCGTTGTTCCACTTCTGGTAGAGCCTGATGAGATGTTTCTGGAGAGCACCATTGTGCCAGACTCTGGATTATGTGCCTTGTGGAGTCTTATTGGAGTTCTCATGTTCAGTTTCAGCCCAGCGGACTCCAGCCGTTCCATGACCCTCTGTAGGCACTGGTCATGCTCTGTGATATCTCTCCCGTGGACAATAATGTCGTCCATATACACAGCTGTCCCCTGCAAACCCTCCAGTGTCTCTACCATCTTCCTCTGGAATATTTCTGGGGCGCTGCTGATACCGAAAGGGAGTCGCTTAAAACAGTATCTGGCAAAAGGAGTGATAAACGTAGTCGGTTTCTGGCTGGCTTCGTCGAGCGGGATTTGCCAGAATCCAGACGCCGCATCCAGTGAGGAGAACAATGTCGACCCGTTCAGCTCTGCTGTTATCTCCTCTGCAGTCGGCAGGATGAATCTCTCCCTTTTTACAGCTTTGTTTAGTTTCTTGAGGTCCACGCAGATGCGCAGCCTGGAGTCAAATCTAGAATCTTCTGATCTGTAGTCACACGCGTTGTCATTTTGCGCCACTAGCAAACAGAGGGTTTCAAGGGACACTTGCCGGCTGCCTCTGTGCTTTCACCTCCCCGAAATTAGAATCAGATTCTGATGTCGGTGAAACATCGAGCCAGCCAGAAGTCAAACCTATAATCTTCTGATCCATAGTCACACGCGTTGTCATTTTGCGCCACTAGCAAAGGGAAATTTTCAAGGGACACCTGCCGGATGCCTCTGTGCTTTGACCTGCAACAAATTAGAATGAGACGGAGGTAAAATATCTAGCCAGCCAGGAGTTGAACCTGGAATCTTCTGATCCGTAGTAAAACACATTACCCATTGCGCCACAAAAAGTTTCAAGGGACACCTGCCGGCTGCCTCTGTGCTTTCACCTCTACCAAATTAGAATCAGATTCTGATGTGGCGGAGATATATGCTCTGAGGCAGCAAGGAGTAGAACCAAGAACGTTCTGATCCATAGTCACGACTCGTTGTCGTTTTGCGCCACTGGCAAACAGTGCGTGTCAAGGGACACTTGCCGGCTCTGTGCTTTCAACCCCCAAAATTAGAATCAGATTCTGACGCCGGTGAAACATCGAGCCTGCCAGTAATCAAACCTAGAATCTTCTGAACCATAGTCTGACGCGTTATCCATTGCACGAGCAGACAGCAAGCTTCAAGGGACACCTGCCGGTTGCCTCTGGGCTTTCACCTCCACCAAATTAGAATCAGATTCTGATGTGGAGAAGATAAAAGCACCGAGCCAGCCAGGAGTCAAATCTAGAATCTTCTGATCCGTAGTCACACGCGTTGCCGTTTTGCGCCACTAGCAAAGAGTGTGTTTCAAGGGACACTTGCCGGCTGCCTCTGTGCTTTCACCTCCCCGAAATTAGAATCAGATTCTGATGTCGGTGAAACATCAAGCCAGCCAGAAGTCAAATCTAGAATCTTCTGATCTGTAGTCACACGCGTTGTCATTTTGCGCCACTAGCAAACAGCGTGTTTCAAGGGACACCTGCCGGCTGCCTCTGTGCTTTCACCTGGAAGGAAAAAAGCTTCGAGCCAAACCTAGCATCTTCTGACCTGTAGTGAGACGCGTTATCCATTGCACCACGAGCAGACAGCAAGCTTCAAGGGACACCTGCCGGTTGCCTCTGGGCTTTCACCTCCACCAAATTAGAATGAGATTCTGATGTGGAGAAGATAAAAGCACCGAGCCAGCCGGGAGTCAAATCTAGACTCTTCTGATCCGTAGTCAAACGCGTTGTCGTTTTGCGCCACTGGCAAACAGTGAGTTTCAAGGGACACCTGCACGGCTGCCTCTGTGCTTTCACCTCAAAGAAATTAAATTCAGATTCTGACGCCTGTGAAACGTCGAGCCAGCCAGGAGTCGAACCTAGAATCTTCTGATCCGTAGACAGACGCGTTATCCATTGCGCCACTGGCCCACCGGCAGGCAGCGTGTTCCAAGGGACACTTGCCGGCTGCCTCTGTGCTTTGACCTCCACAAAATAAGAATCAGATTCTGATGTGGAGGAGATCAAAACTCCAAGCGAGCCAGGAGTCAAACCTAAAATGGTCCGATCTGTAGTCAGACGCGTTGTCCATTGTGCCACTGGCTCGCTGGAAGGCAGTGAGTTTCGAGGGACACTTGCCGACTGCCTCTGTGCTTTCACCTCCCCGAAATTAGAATCAGATGGAGGTAAAACATCGAGCCAGCCAGGAGTCGAACCTAGAATCTTCTGATCCGTAGTCAGACGCGTTATCCATTGCGCCACTGGCCCACTGGCAGGCACCGTGTTCCAAGGGACACTTGCCGGCTGCCTCTGTGCTTTGACCTCTTGCAAATTAGAATCAGATTCTGATGTGGAGGAGATCAAAACTCCAAGCGAGCCAGGAGTCAAACCTAAAGTCGTCCGATCTATAGTCAGATGCGTTGTCCACTGTGCCACTGGCTCGCTGGAAGGCAGTGAGATTCGAGGGACATTTGCCGACTGCCTCTGTGCTTTCACCTAAAACTATCGGATTCTGATGTGGAGGATATGAAAGCTCCAAGCCAGCAAGGGGTTAAACCTAGAATCTTCTGAGCCATAGTCAGCACATTATGCATTGCGCCACTGGCAAACAGCGAGTTTTAAGGGTCACCCGCCTCTGTGCTTGCACCTGGAAGTAACTGGAATCAGACAAGAACTCAGAGCCAGCCAGGAGTCGAACCTAGAATCTTCTGAACCGTAGTGCAACGCGTTATCCATTGCACCACTGGCCCACTGGCAAGAGGATGCCTTCAAGGGACACCTGCCGGCTGCCTCTGTGCTTTGACCTCTACCAAATTCGAATCAGATGGAGGTAAAATATCGAGCCAGCCAGGAGTCGAACCTAGAATCTTCTGATCCGTAGTCAGACGCGTTATCCATTGCGCCACTGGCCCATGGAAAGACAGTAAGTTTCAAGGGACACTTGCCGGCTGCCTCTGTGCTTTGACCTCTTGCAAATTAGAATCAGATTCTGATGTGGAGGAGATCAAAACTCCAAGCGAGCCAGGAGTCAAACCTAAAATCGTCCGATCTATAGTCAGATGCGTTGTCCACTGTGCCACTGGCTCGCTGGAAGGCAGTGAGATTCGAGGGACATTTGCCGACTGCCTCTGTGCTTTCAGCTAAAACTATCAGATTCTGATGTGGAGGATATGAAAGCTCCAAGCCAGCAAGGGGTTAAACCTAGAATCTTCTGAGCCATAGTCAGCACATTATGCATTGCGCCACTGGCAAACAGCGAGTTTTAAGGGTCACCCGCCTCTGTGCTTGCACCTGGAAGTAACTGGAATCAGACAAGAACTCAGAGCCAGCCAGGAGTCGAACCTAGAATCTTCTGAAACGTAGTGCAACGCGTTATCCATTGCACCACTGGCCCACTGGCAAGAGGATGCCTTCAAGGGACACCTGCCGGCTGCCTCTGTGCTTTGACCTCTACCAAATTCGAATCAGATGGAGGTAAAATATCGAGCCAGCCAGGAGTCGAACCTAGAATCTTCTGATCCGTAGTCAGACGCGTTATCCATTGCGCCACTGGCCCATGGAAAGACAGTAAGTTTCAAGGGACACCTGCCGGCTGCCTATGTGCTTTCACCTCAAACTAATTAAAATCTGATTCTGATGTGGAGGAGATATATGCGCTGAGGCAGCAAGGAGTCAAACCTAGAATGTCCTGATCCGTAGTCAGACTCGTTGTCGTTTTGCGCCACTGGCAAACAGTGAGCGTCAAGGGACACTTGCCGGCTGCCTCTTTAAATTAGTTTAAGATACGATAAGATAAGATAAGATAAGATAAAACTTTCTTAATCCCGAAGGAAATTCTTGTGCCATAGGTTGCATAGCAATAGAATAATCAACAATAGAGAAATAAACAATGGAATAAACAGATGTACAAATTTACAGTGAGTCTAAGCCTAAGAGAAATATATATATTTCTTTAAAGCCCTTTGAGACTGTAGCTGTGATTAAGGGCGATACAAATAACATTTACTTGACTAAACCAAGCGTATTTTGGAATCAGAGGAAATTTTGTTTGATTTAGAGAAAGACAACTGAACAGAAACTTTCTTGTTCATTTTGTAATTCTTGGGTTTTATTTTACACAAGTTAGTTTGGAGATAAAATTCTGTGTTCCCTGACCGGGAATCGAACCCGGGCCGCGGCGGTGAGAGCGCCGAATCCTAACCACTAGACCACCAGGGAGCTGTATGCCTACAGGACAGTGGTGAGGTCCTGATTGGTCAGCGTAACACCAGCTGCAGTGTGAATTTTAGATTTAGAGCAAATGTATTTTGATTTGGAGAAACACAACTGAACATGATTTCATAATTCTTGGGTTTTATATTGCACAACCTAACGGGAGTTAGTGGAGATAAAAGACAGTGTTCCCTGACCGGGAATCGAACCGGGGCCGCCGAATCCTAACCACTAACCACTTTAAAAAAAAAACTTCACATCACCATTGCCTGGCTCATGCTTTTACTTCTACCAAATAGGATTCTGATTCTGTGGAGGTAAAGCTTCGAGCCAAACCTAGCATCTTCTGACCTGTAGTGAGACGCGTTATCCATTGCACCACGAGCAGCCAGCAAGCTTTAAGGGACACCTGCCGGTTGCCTCTGGGCTTTCACCTCCACCAAATTAGAATCAGATTCTGATGTGGAGAAGATAAAAGCACCGAGCCAGCCAGGAGTCAAATCTAGAATCTTCTGATCCGTAGTCACACGCGTTGCCGTTTTGCGCCACTAGCAAAGAGTGTGTTTCAAGGGACACTTGCCGGCTGCCTCTGTGCTTTCACCTCCCCGAAATTAGAATCAGATTCTGATGTCGGTGAAACATCAAGCCAGCCAGAAGTCAAATCTAGAATCTTCTGATCTGTAGTCACACGCGTTGTCATTTTGCGCCACTAGCAAACAGCGTGTTTCAAGGGACACCTGCCGGCTGCCTCTGTGCTTTCACCTGGAAGGAAAAAAGCTTCGAGCCAAACCTAGCATCTTCTGACCTGTAGTGAGACGCGTTATCCATTGCACCACGAGCAGCCAGCAAGCTTCAAGGGACACCTGCCGGTTGCCTCTGGGCTTTCACCTCCACCAAATTAGAATGAGATTCTGATGTGGAGAAGATAAAAGCACCGAGCCAGCCGGGAGTCAAATCTAGACTCTTCTGATCCGTAGTCAAACGCGTTGTCGTTTTGCGCCACTGGCAAACAGTGAGTTTCAAGGGACACCTGCACGGCTGCCTCTGTGCTTTCACCTCAAAGAAATTAAATTCAGATTCTGACGCCTGTGAAACGTCGAGCCAGCCAGGAGTCGAACCTAGAATCTTCTGATCCGTAGACAGACGCGTTATCCATTGCGCCACTGGCCCACCGGCAGGCAGCGTGTTCCAAGGGACACTTGCCGGCTGCCTCTGTGCTTTGACCTCCACAAAATAAGAATCAGATTCTGATGTGGAGGAGATCAAAACTCCAAGCGAGCCAGGAGTCAAACCTAAAATGGTCCGATCTGTAGTCAGACGCGTTGTCCATTGTGCCACTGGCTCGCTGGAAGGCAGTGAGTTTCGAGGGACACTTGCCGACTGCCTCTGTGCTTTCACCTCCCCGAAATTAGAATCAGATGGAGGTAAAACATCGAGCCAGCCAGGAGTCGAACCTAGAATCTTCTGATCCGTAGTCAGACGCGTTATCCATTGCGCCACTGGCCCACTGGCAGGCACTGTGTTCCAAGGGACACTTGCCGGCTGCCTCTGTGCTTTGACCTCTTGCAAATTAGAATCAGATTCTGATGTGGAGGAGATCAAAACTCCAAGCGAGCCAGGAGTCAAACCTAAAGTCGTCCGATCTATAGTCAGATGCGTTGTCCACTGTGCCACTGGCTCGCTGGAAGGCAGTGAGATTCGAGGGACATTTGCCGACTGCCTCTGTGCTTTCACCTAAAACTATCGGATTCTGATGTGGAGGATATGAAAGCTCCAAGCCAGCAAGGGGTTAAACCTAGAATCTTCTGAGCCATAGTCAGCACATTATGCATTGCGCCACTGGCAAACAGCGAGTTTTAAGGGTCACCCGCCTCTGTGCTTGCACCTGGAAGTAACTGGAATCAGACAAGAACTCAGAGCCAGCCAGGAGTCGAACCTAGAATCTTCTGAACCGTAGTGCAACGCGTTATCCATTGCACCACTGGCCCACTGGCAAGAGGATGCCTTCAAGGGACACCTGCCGGCTGCCTCTGTGCTTTGACCTCTACCAAATTCGAATCAGATGGAGGTAAAATATCGAGCCAGCCAGGAGTCGAACCTAGAATCTTCTGATCCGTAGTCAGACGCGTTATCCATTGCGCCACTGGCCCATGGAAAGACAGTAAGTTTCAAAGGGACCCTGCCGGCTGCCTTAATGTGCTTTCACCCAATACTAATTAGAAATATGATTCTGATGTGGAGGGAGATCAAACTCCAGCGAGCCAGGAGTCAACTAAATCGTCCATCTAGTAGTCTATGCTTGTCCACTGTGCCACTGGCTCGCTGAGGCAGTTGATTCAGAAGGCGATGCTTTGTGCTTTCAGCTAAAACTATAGATTCATGATGTGGGATATGAAAGCTCTAGCAGAAAGGGGTTAAACTAGAATTTCCTAGACCATAAGTAGCACATATGCATTGCGCCATGGCAAACAGCGAGAGTAAAGTTGCACTGCAGTAACTGAATCGCACTGCCTCTGTGCTTTTACCTTAATTAGAATCAGATAGGAGGACACGACCGCCAGGAGTCGAACCTAGAATCTTCTGATCTGTCAGACGCGTTATCCTCGCACTGCAAGAGCGTTTCAAGGGACACTGGGCTGCCTCTGTGCTTGACCTCCACAAATAGAATCAGATTCTGATGTGGAGGAGATAAAATCCAGCGAGCCAGGAGTCAAACCTAAAATGGTCCGATCTGTAGTCAGACGCATTGTCCATTGTGCCACTGGCTCGCTGGAAGGCAGTGAGTTTCGAGGGACACTTGCCGACTGCCTCTGTGCTTTCACCTCCCCGAAATTAGAATCAGATGGAGGTAAAACATCGAGCCAGCCAGGAGTCGAACCTAGAATCTTCTGATCCGTAGTCAGACGCGTTATCCATTGCGCCACTGGCCCACTGGCAGGCACTGTGTTCCAAGGGACACTTGCCGGCTGCCTCTGTGCTTTGACCTCTTGCAAATTAGAATCGGATTCTGATGTGGAGGAGATCAAAACTCCAAGCGAGCCAGGAGTCAAACCTAAAATCGTCCGATCTATAGTCAGATGCGTTGTCCACTGTGCCACTGGCTCGCTGGAAGGCAGTGAGATTCGAGGGACATTTGCCGACTGCCTCTGTGCTTTCACCTAAAACTATCGGATTCTGATGTGGAGGATATGAAAGCTCCAAGCCAGCAAGGGGTTAAACCTAGAATCTTCTGAGCCATAGTCAGCACATTATGCATTGCGCCACTGGCAAACAGCGAGTTTTAAGGGTCACCCGCCTCTGTGCTTGCACCTGGAAGTAACTGGAATCAGACAAGAACTCAGAGCCAGCCAGGAGTCGAACCTAGAATCTTCTGAACCGTAGTGCAACGCGTTATCCATTGCACCACTGGCCCACTGGCAAGAGGATGCCTTCAAGGGACACCTGCCGGCTGCCTCTGTGCTTTGACCTCTACCAAATTCGAATCAGATGGAGGTAAAATATCGAGCCAGCCAGGAGTCGAACCTAGAATCTTCTGATCCGTAGTCAGACGCGTTATCCATTGCGCCACTGGCCCATGGAAAGACAGTAAGTTTCAAGGGACACCTGCCGGCTGCCTATGTGCTTTCACCTCAAACTAATTAAAATCTGATTCTGATGTGGAGGAGATATATGCGCTGAGGCAGCAAGGAGTCAAACCTAGAATGTCCTGATCCGTAGTCAGACTCGTTGTCGTTTTGCGCCACTGGCAAACAGTGAGCGTCAAGGGACACTTGCCGGCTGCCTCTTTAAATTAGTTTAAGATACGATAAGATAAGATAAGATAAGATAAAACTTTCTTAATCCCGAAGGAAATTCTTGTGCCATAGGTTGCATAGCAATAGAATAATCAACAATAGAGAAATAAACAATGGAATAAACAGATGTACAAATTTACAGTGAGTCTAAGCCTAAGAGAAATATATATATTTCTTTAAAGCCCTTTGAGACTGTAGCTGTGATTAAGGGCGATACAAATAACATTTACTTGACTAAACCAAGCGTATTTTGGAATCAGAGGAAATTTTGTTTGATTTAGAGAAAGACAACTGAACAGAAACTTTCTTGTTCATTTTGTAATTCTTGGGTTTTATTTTACACAAGTTAGTTTGGAGATAAAACTCTGTGTTCCCTGACCGGGAATCGAACCCGGGCCGCGGCGGTGAGAGCGCCGAATCCTAACCACTAGACCACCAGGGAGCTGTATGCCTACAGGACAGTGGTGAGGTCCTGATTGGTCAGCGTAACACCAGCTGCAGTGTGAATTTTAGATTTAGAGCAAATGTATTTTGATTTGGAGAAACACAACTGAACATGATTTCATAATTCTTGGGTTTTATATTGCACAACCTAACGGGAGTTAGTGGAGATAAAAGACAGTGTTCCCTGACCGGGAATCGAACCGGGGCCGCCGAATCCTAACCACTAACCACTTTAAAAAAAAAACTTCACATCACCATTGCCTGGCTCATGCTTTTACTTCTACCAAATAGGATTCTGATTCTGTGGAGGTAAAGCTTCGAGCCAAACCTAGCATCTTCTGACCTGTAGTGAGACGCGTTATCCATTGCACCACGAGCAGCCAGCAAGCTTCAAGGGACACCTGCCGGTTGCCTCTGGGCTTTCACCTCCACCAAATTAGAATCAGATTCTGATGTGGAGAAGATAAAAGCACCGAGCCAGCCAGGAGTCAAATCTAGAATCTTCTGATCCGTAGTCACACGCGTTGCCGTTTTGCGCCACTAGCAAAGAGTGTGTTTCAAGGGACACTTGCCGGCTGCCTCTGTGCTTTCACCTCCCCGAAATTAGAATCAGATTCTGATGTCGGTGAAACATCAAGCCAGCCAGAAGTCAAATCTAGAATCTTCTGATCTGTAGTCACACGCGTTGTCATTTTGCGCCACTAGCAAACAGCGTGTTTCAAGGGACACCTGCCGGCTGCCTCTGTGCTTTCACCTGGAAGGAAAAAAGCTTCGAGCCAAACCTAGCATCTTCTGACCTGTAGTGAGACGCGTTATCCATTGCACCACGAGCAGCCAGCAAGCTTCAAGGGACACCTGCCGGTTGCCTCTGGGCTTTCACCTCCACCAAATTAGAATGAGATTCTGATGTGGAGAAGATAAAAGCACCGAGCCAGCCGGGAGTCAAATCTAGACTCTTCTGATCCGTAGTCAAACGCGTTGTCGTTTTGCGCCACTGGCAAACAGTGAGTTTCAAGGGACACCTGCACGGCTGCCTCTGTGCTTTCACCTCAAAGAAATTAAATTCAGATTCTGACGCCTGTGAAACGTCGAGCCAGCCAGGAGTCGAACCTAGAATCTTCTGATCCGTAGACAGACGCGTTATCCATTGCGCCACTGGCCCACCGGCAGGCAGCGTGTTCCAAGGGACACTTGCCGGCTGCCTCTGTGCTTTGACCTCCACAAAATAAGAATCAGATTCTGATGTGGAGGAGATAAATCTCAGCGCCAGCAAGGAGTCAAACCTAGAATCTTCTGAGTCATAGTGAGACACTTTATCCATTGCACCACTGGCAAACAGTGAGTTTCAAGGGACACCTGCCTGCCTCTGTGCTTTCACCTCCTGGAAATTAGAATCATGAGGAAGGTAAAACATCGAGCCAGCCAGGAGTCGAACCTAGAATCTTCTGATCCGTAGTCAGACGCGTTATCCATTGCGCCACTGGCCCGCTGGCAGGTAGGGACACTTGCCAGCTGCCTCTGTGCTTTGACCTCTAGCAAATTAGAATCAGATCACCTGCCTCTGTGCTTGCACCTGGAATCAGATTCTGATGCGGAGGAGACAACAACATGAAATCTCAAAAACAAGCAGGAGTCGATTCTTAGTGAGACACTTAATCCATTGCACCACTGTCAGACACTGAGTTTCAAGGGACACCTGCACGGCTGCCTCTGTGCTTTCACCTCAAAGAAATTAAATTCAGATTCTGACGCTGGTGAATCGTCGAGCCAGCAAGGAGTCGAACCTAGAAACTTCTGATCCGTAGTCAGGCGCGTTATCCATTGTGCCACTGGCCCGCTGGCAGGTAGGGACACTTGCCAGCTGCCTCTGTGCTTTGACCTCTAGCAAATTAGAATCAGATCACCTGCCTCTGTGCTTGCACCTGGAAGTAAATGGAATCAGATAAATCTCAAAAACAAGCATGAGTCAAATGTAGAATCTTCTGATTCTTAGTGAAACACTTAATCCATTGCACCACTGTCAGACACTGAGTTTCAAGGGACACCTGCCTCTGTGCTTTCACCTTGAAGAAATTAAATTCAGATTCTGGTGAAACATCGAGCCAGCCAGGAGTCGAACCTAGAAACTTCTGATCCGTAGTCAGACACGTTATCAATTGTGCCAGTGGCCCGCTGACACTTGCCAGATCACCTGCCTCTGTGCTTGCACCTGGAATCAGATTCTGACACAGAGGAGATAAATCTCAAAGACAAGCAGGAGTCAAACTTAGAATATTCTGATTCTTAGAGACACTTAATCCATTGCACCACTGTCAGACACTGACTTTCAAGGGACACCTGCACGGCTGCCTCTGTGCTTTCACCTCGAAGAAATTAAATTCAGATTCTGACGCTGGTGAATCGTCGAGCCAGCCAGGAGTCGAACCTAGAATCTTCTGATCCGTAGTCAGACGCGTTATCCATTGCGCCACTGGCCCACTGGCAGGCAAGGACACTTGCCTCTGTGCTTTGACCTCTAGCAAATTAGAATCAGATCACTTGCCTCTGTGCTTTGACCTAAAACTAATAAGAATCAGATTCTGATGTGGAGGAGATAAAATCTCCAAGCCAGCAAGGAGTCAAACCTAGAATCTTCTGAGCCATAGTCAGCACGTCATCCATTGCACCACTGGCAGACAATAAGTTTCAAGGGTCACCTGCCTCTGTGCTTACACCTCGAAGTAACTGGAATCAGATTCTGATGTGGAGGAAATAAGAGCTCAGAGCCAGCCAGGAGTCAAACATAGAATCTTCTGATCCGTAGTCCAACGCGCCACTGACAAACGGACGTTTTCAAGGGTCACCTGCCGGCTGCCTCTGTGCTTTCACCTCCCCGAAATTAGAATCAGATTCTGATGTCGTTGAAACATCAAGCCAGCCAGAAGTCAAACCTAGAATCTTCTGATCCGTAGTCAAACGCGTTGTCGTTTTGCGCAACTGGCAAACAGTGAGTTTCAAGGGACACCTGCCGGCTGCCTCTGTGCTTTGACCTAAAACTAATAAGAATGAGATTCTGATGTGGAGGAGATAAAACCTCCAAGCCAGCAAGGAGTCAAACCTTGCCATAGTCAGCACGTCATCCATTGCACCACTGACAATAAGTGACATTGACATTGACACAAAACATTGTTTTAAAGTGCTCTTATTGATAAATGTGATCTAACAGAGGTAAATGGCAAATATTAACCATATATGCTGTTTATATTGCTTGTAATTGAGATAAAGTAAACTTTTTTTTACATAAGTTGTTATGGCTTTATTGATTTCAAAACTCAATAATGCGGTGGATCCACGTGCGTGTGTGTGTGCGTGTGTGTGTGTGTGTGCGTGTCTGTCACCGGCCTCCGGTGACAAACAACTCCACTCTCGAGGGCCACGACCATATCCAGGTACCGGGTGGCCGATGACAAAGACTTCCCGCACGCCCATGACGTCACGGCACCGGTCTGCCCTGTTCGCCTCTCTTCAGTACTTGAAACTTGAAACTTGTTCCGTTCTGTTGAATGGATTCACGTTTTCTCAAAACATTCTACTCCTCTCAGAACATTCTACTCCTGTACCATCGAGAGTGTTCTTACAGGATGCATCACCGTCTGGTACGGGAACTGCACCGCACTGGAGCGTAGAACACTACAGAGGGTGGTGCGGACGGCCCAGTACATCGTTGGAGGTGAGCTTCCCTCCCTCCTGGATATATACACCAGGCGGTGCGTGGCCAAGGCCAAACGGATTATTAAAGACAATAACCACCCCAGCCACGAACTGTACACACTTCTACCGTCAGGCAGGCGATACCGCAGTATCAAGCGACGAGCAGACTCAGAGACAGCTTCCACAGTCAGGCCATCAGGCTGCTGAACAAGTTCGGCATCAATGTCTAAATGCTAGTGCTCAGTGTTACTGCTAGTGCTAGTCCTGGTGATAAGTTGTTACTGCTGGAGCTAGCGCTAGTAGCAGTGCTAAGTGTTGGTGCCAGTGCTAGTCCTGGTGATAAGTGCTACTGTTACTGCTGGAGCTAGTGCTGGTAACAGTGCTAAGTGTTACTGCCAGTGCTAGTCCTGGTGATAAGTGCTAGTGTTACTGCTGGAGCTAGTGCTGGTAGCAGTGCTAAGTGTTGGTGCCAGTGCTAGTCCTGGTGATAAGTGCTAGTGTTACTGCTGGAGCTAGTGCTGGTAACAGTGCTAAGTGTTACTGCCAGTGCTAGTCCTGGTGATAAGTGCTAGTGTTACTGCTGGAGCTAGTGCTGGTAACAGTGCTAAGTGTTGGTGCTAGTGCTGGTGTTACTGCTAGTGCTGGTCCTGATGCTAGTGTTACTGCTGGTGCTGGTGCTAGTACTGGTGTTAGTGCTAGTCCTGGTGCTAGTACTGGTGTTAGTGCTGGTCCTGGTGCTAGTACTGGTGTTGGTGCTGGTGCTGGTGCTAGTACTGGTGTTAGTGCTAGTCCTGGTGCTAGTACTGGTGTTGGTGCTGGTGCTGGTGCTAGTACTGGTGTTAGTGCTAGTCCTGGTGCTAGTACTGGTGTTAGTGCTAGTCCTGGTGCCAACTGCTGGTGCTAGTGTTGTGTCGACTGTCTGAGAAGGTATTCTGTGACATTCTGTGAATGTCAGCATATAACAATGTATATTTTAGTACATTGATTTATATGTGTATTGCTCACCTGGATATTTTTGCTGTATATTCCATTTCATTTTATATTTAATTTACTTATTTACACAGAATTTCTATTTATAGTTCTATTTCTATTTTGTAGTTCTATTTCTATTTTGTATTCTTTTATAATTACTGTCGGCTGTCGGGCGTTTTGCACAAAAAGTTTTTCACTCACTGCTTATACTCACGTGTAAATTGTGAAGTGACAATAAAACACTTGAAACTTGAAACTTGAAACCTTTGCGATGTGTGAAACGGAAATGATTAAAGCAAGACCTTGAATGCTGTGCTGCGTTGCGTTGGTTGGTCGCTGAGAAAAGGATGACATTCCCTCGCTACGGTGGGACTGGAGGACTCTATCAACAGAGAGTTGTGTGGTAAACAGGAGAAGCACACAAAGGAGCAAAGGAAGCGGCGATTGGGTCGAAAATAAACAAAGTATTGACGAGGATTACAAAATCTCTGTAGACCCTTAGTTTTCACAGATCGCCAGAAGCCAGGTTAAGTAACTTGCTGTTCTTGAAGGAGCACGGTAAAGTCATTTTCATTTTAATGTTGGGTAGATGGGTTTTATGGATGTCTTGAGGCTTGGTCCCTGCCATATACTTCTATGTATGATATAATATGATCGGCACAACAACCCTAACCTAAAATGTGTCACTCAAGCGCACTCAAATGAGCATGTAGCCTACGTAGAGTTCCAATTAACACCATTTTGGACACAGCAAGAGTGTGTTCATATGATTGCCATTTCTATTTGTATTGTTGTTGTTGTTGTTGTTATTGGTGTTGCCATGGCGCTGCCGGCAGAGTGCCTTGACATTTCCCCGGCCGACTGAATAAGCGCCGTCCATCATCCATATAGCGTCTCTCCACAGTGGGGACTGCAGATGGAAATTAGCCTCGGCTAACTCTGGCACAATGCATCATCAAATGGCAAATGTTAATTTTTCACATTGTACATGTAATGGTCCCAGCAAGAGACTCAAGACCCACTGGTTCAGAGTTCACCTGGACTCTGCATAACCCCCCCCCCCGCCGTCCCTCTCCTAACTCTAGCACTAACTTGCGTGTTTGTACTAACAGTACTTAGCATTGTTTAGCATATTGTATGTTCTTACATGTTGGTAATGCACTCAGAATGGCACGTCTGCTCTTATCCCAGCTATTATGCAGGCAACCTAGCAATTATGAAACTCGTTCTATTAACCTCGTAACTATGAATGCTTGAAATCTGTTCTATTCTTATCTTCAGGTACCACAGTGATATATTGCTGCCTCTCCTTCAACAGATGTACTCTTTGTAAGTCGCTTTGGATAAAAGCGTTCCTTTTCGAAAACAAAAGCTTGTTGCCAGTGTGTGAGGGCGCGAGGCCTGCGCACTATTCATACAGAACACGGTAGCGCAGTATGTCGTCGTGTAAACACATGTACTCTTCGGAGTGCTCTCGAGCCGTGGATAATGACATCGGGCATCGGGATCCGGCACCCATCACACCACCACCACCACCACCACCACCACCACCACCCACGTTACAAATGTCCTCGCAAAAACACTGAGGGGTTTCACTCATCTTTTGATCGGAGATAATAGACCGTGAGATGAATACCGCGCTTTGATTGCACGATGGCCTGCTACTACGACAGCAACAACAACCGCTATTTTAGTCCACACTGAGGCTATGATTTGCATAGACATACATATGAAGAAAAAAAAAAAGGATTTTCTGGGCACACAGAAAAACCAATAGCTCGAGACGTCGCCGTTGTCCAACAGGGAGGCGTTATCCGCGTAGTTCTTAGTTTCCATGACAACCGGAGGGAGGTCGATAGATAGTGGTGGTGGTGGTGCTTTACATGCGGCGTGCCCCGAGACACCGAGAAGTTGACCGGCAACGAGCAACGGGCAACGGAATCCTTAAGACGTAGCAACGGCAACAGCCAAGCCGGCGAGCAGGCTCAGCGTGGTGCGGTATTGGTGTCGAACTGCTGTTGTTGACACACCCGCACACACACACACACACACACACACACACACACACACACACACACACACACACACACACACACACCACACACACACACACACACACACAGACACACACCATTCAGCAATCCTGTTCAGCGACCATATGAAATATATGAAAACCGATCAACTCATACACACACACATACACACACACACACACACACACACACACACACACACACACACACACATACACACAAAAAAACTACTTTCTTATGCCGCTGTAAGACGCGATGAATTAACAATGTTTTGATCACGAGAGAGCCAAACTCAAAGCAGCTGGCTTGTGATGGGTGGAAGGTCCATGAGAGGAGGGTGGTGGTGGTGGAGGTGGAGGGGTGGAGGTGGAGGAGGTGGAGGTTGAGGTGGTGGTGTTGGTGTTGGTGGAGGTGATGGAGGTTGAGGTGGTGGTGGTGGTGGTGTTGGTGGAGGAGGTGGTGGAGGTGATGAAGGTTGAGGTGGTGGTGATGGTGGTGTTGGTGGTGGTTGTTTTGGTGGTGTTGGTGGAGGAGGTGGTGGAGGTGATGAAGGTTGAGGTGGTGGTGATGGTGGTGTTGGTGGTGGTTGTCTTGGTGGTGTTGGTGGAGGAGGTGGTGGAGGTGGTGGTGGTGGTGTTGGTGGTGGTGGGTGGTGTGGTGGAGGTGGGTGGTGGTGGTGGAGGTGGTGGTGTTGGTGGAGGTGGTGGAGGAGGTGGTGGTGGTGGTGTGGTGGAGGGGTGGAGGTGTGGTGGTGGTGGTGTGGTGGTGGAGGGTGGTGTGGTGGTGTTGGTGGAGGAGGTGGAGGTGGTGGTTGTCTTGGTGGTGGTGGTGGTGGTGTGGTGGTGGTGGGTGGTGGGGTGGTGGTGAGGTGGTGGTGGTGGTGTGGTGGTGGTGGGTGGTAGGTGGTGGAGGTGGTGGAGTGGTGGTGGGTGGTGGTGGTGTTGGTGGAGGTGTGGAGTGTGTTGGTGGAGGAGGTGGTGGGGGTGGTGGTGGTGGTGGAGGTTGATGGTGGTGGTGGTGGTGGTGGTGGAGGTTGTCTTGGTGGTGTTGGTGGAGGAGGTGGAGGTGGTGGTGGTCTTGGTGGTGGTGGTGGTGGTGGTGGTGGTGGTGGTGGAGGTGATGGTGGAGGAGGTGGAGGTGGTGGCGGTGTCATTATGAGGCAGATGATGGAAGGTGGGGATCTCATGTGACTTCTCCATCCACACCAACACAGCGTCTCATGACTTTAATGGAAAATATCCTCAATTCCCAAAGCCAAACAGAGCAAAATACAAGACAGAATTACAACACATATATCATGTGCATATACATATATCATATACATATATCATATATCATATACATATATCATGTGCATATACATATATCATATACATATATCATATACATATATCATATATCATATACATATATCATGTGCATATACATATATCATATACATATATCATATACATATATCATATATCATATACATATATCATGTGCATATACATATATCATATACATATATCATATACATATATCATATATCATATACATATATCATGTGCATATACATATATCATATACATATATCATATACATATATCATATATCATATACATATATCATGTGCATATACATATATCATATACATATATCATATATCATATACATATATCATATATCATATACATATATCATATACATATATCATATACATATATCATATATCATATACATATATCATATACATATATCATATATCATATACATATATCATATACATATATCATATACATATATCATATATCATATACATATATCATATATCATATACATATATCATATACATATATCATGTGCATATACATATATCATATACATATATCATATATCATTCTATATCATATATCATATACATATATCAATATCATTACATATATCATATATCATATACATATATCATATACATAGATCATATATCATATATCATATACATATATCATATACATATACATATATCATATACCATATATCATATACATATATCATATATATAATTCATATATCATATATCATATACGTATATCATATATCATATACATATATCATATATCATATATATCTCGATCTATATCATTCTATTGTTTCTATTCTTATGTTGTTGGTGTTTTAGAGCAACCGCTGGCGAACCGCTCGCTTTATTCATCCTTCAGGGATGAATAAAGTTCTATCTTATTTTATCTTATCTCATATGTGTTCATATATTCATATCACAGACGGTAAAAGATTCATATAGATGCACGTGATTTTTTTGTTCCCTCCTGATAATAAATTGCAGCAGGGCTGGCCTCTTCAGGCTAATGGGGTTAAAGAATACGCACTCTGCGAGATATTGAACGAGGACGGAGACTAATGATTCAATAGGTATTGGTGTCGCAACACCGTCCAGGACTTTATTTCATTGCTTGTTCTCTGATCAACAAACCCCTCGACCCTCCCCGCGAACACTGGCTCTCCATCTCCTCTTTTTTCAGAAACAACAAGGCCACCGGATTAAAATGTTTAACAGGCAATAATATCGACGCAGAACAAAGATCATATCATTAGTTTTCGTACAGCTTTAGATACGTTCATCAAATACGTTTTATAGGATGAGAGAAATATGAACATAGATAAAGATAAAGATATCTATTGGGTATTATTACACGTAATTATCAAAAGCGAGTTTCAGATGGAGTCTTTGGATAGTTTACGTTCAATTTCAAATGTTTAACAGGCAAATATCAACGGAAACACAGATCATATAATTTGTTTTCCTACAGCTTTGGACACGTTCATCAAATATGTTTTATCGTATGAAATAAACATGAAAATGGAGAGATAAAGATATGCTTGCAGATTATTGTAGCCACGCCTACAGGGTGTTATCACGAGGCATTATTAAAAGCGAGTCTCAGATGGAGTCTTTGGATAGTTTAAGTCTGAAAATAAATACATCATTTGAAAAAAGATCTCGTTTTGAAGTTGAGCTAAAGCGCTAAATCTTCTTAATTGTGTACGTGATGCCGGGGCCGAGTTCTCCTCCCTGCTCCTGTGTAGATCCTCCCGTACGCCAACTCATTGGGCGCCGGGGCCGAGGGCAACGAGCGCTCCGGCAACGCGTTGAGAGAGTGATCCATCCCTAGTTGCCATGGCAACACTCCTGTGTGAACCCACGAGCAGAGGTTCCCCTTCCACGATGTGTTCATTTCAAGTCCGATCCAAAGTTACGGGTGTTCGCTTTAAACCACCACCACCACCACCACCTCCCCCATCACCACCATCACCACCGCCACCACCGCCACCATCACCACCGGCCACCACCATCACCGCCACCACCATCACCACCACCATCACCACCACCACCACCACCATCACCACCAAAAATAAACTAACGGATTTACAAATTTACAGTTAAAATATACAAATATGTAGGCAGGATATTCTGACGGCCAAAACAATTTGGCATAATTGAAGTGAAATATTATTGGACATGACCTTAAGAATATTGCACATGATGATGAGAGGAGATGAGATGTATGGTTATAGATCATATTTATAGACAACATGACTTAAGAATATTGCACATGATGATGAGAGGAGATGAGATGTATGTTATAGATCATATTTATAGACAACATGATAATAATATAATAGCACATGATAGAGTATTGCACATGATGTTGGACAGTAATGTTAATATTGCACGTAATACTGAGGAAAGTGCACATGATGTTGAGAGGTAATATTGCACATTATATTGCTGTGTTCATTGTCTTGTAGGGGGAGTTATAGGGAGGAGTTATAGAGTTTGATGGCCACAGAGGGGGGAGGAGTTATAGAGTTTGATGGCCACAGGCAGAAGGGACCTCCTGTGGTGTTCTGTGGTGCACCTCGGTAATCTCAGTCTGTGACTGAAGGTGCTCTGGTATGACACCAGTGTGGCGTGCAGGGGATGGGAGGCGTTGTCCATAATACTGAGTAGTTTACTCAGCATCCTCCTCTCTGAGACCTCCACCACAGACTCCAATTCCACTCCCAGGACAGAACCCGCTTTCCTGATGAGCTGACCTTACCTGATTGAGTCTGTTGGCGTCGGCTGCCTTCACCCTGCTGCCCCAACACACAACAGTGTAGAAGATGACGCTGCCACCACAGAGTGATAGAACATCTGCAGCACGGTCCTCCAGACGTTGAAAGATCTGAGTCTCCGTAGGAAATACAGGCGACTCTGACCTTTCTTATACAGGGCCTCTGTGTTTTTAGTCCAGTCCATTTTATTGTCTATATGAACACCCAGGTCCTTATATTCCTCAACAATGTCCACCTCGGT